>JAAMXS010002536.1:0-87677 GCA_019693525.1 Cylindrotheca fusiformis | reverse complement strand
CGGCCTCTCGCATGTGAGCAAAATTATCATCGGTAGCGAGGCCCAAGGGATCAAAGTACACGGGTCGCTCCGCACTTCGACGAAGAATGAAGGACAGTGTAGGACTGCATCCCAGCTCTTCTTGCAAGGAGACTGGAGGGTTCAGGGCATGTGTACGATAAGATGGCACTATCACCAGTATGGAGCTGCATAATGTAACTAGCTTCTTTATTCTATTCCTCATATCATATCAAGTTTCGGTTGTGTGGTTTGTCATCATGATCATCCGTCTTTGCCGGGTGGGATGGAAGTGATAGTTCGTTATTCCCGTCGTGCTGACAAGAAGGATCTTTCGGAGAAATGTCAACTCGAATGAATCATTCCGGGGAGCCCGTCCCTCGTCAGTTCAACCGAAAAGGCTTTTTGGCAACAAGGGAAACAGCTTTGAAGCCTAATTCGGAGAAAGATCCATTATATCAAGAGAATATCCGGTCCAGTGGAGATGGGAACACATAACTTCTGCTTTTCTTGTAATACTTCTTGTCAAAAAGACCACGAATGCTGAAATCATCCATTCTTCGAAACTTGTTATTTCTTAACAGGTCAACTACAACAACTATTAGCCCCCTTCTATCCCACAGCACTCAAAGCATCACCAAAGAACTTTTCTCAACCATGTCCAAAGGAGGAAGCATCGTTCGCGCCACCGATAAGATTGGTCTGAAGCAGCTATTCGACGATGACTCGAGTACTTACACCTATCTTCTCTGGGACAAGGACAGCAAGGATTGTATTCTTGTCGATCCGGTCGATATTCAGGTGGACCGCGACATTGCGGAAGTCAAAGACTTGGGTCTCAACCTTGTCTATGGAGTCAACACACGTACGTATATCTCCATCATCAGCATTCTTGATCTTTCCTGTTGTTGCTTTGTCCTTCTTGTTGGACGGTCATTTCAATAATATGCTCACATTCGGTCTTTTTTTTGGGGGTGCCTTTTTATATTTTTCAGATGCACATGCAGATCATATTACTGGAACACACTTGTTGAAACAAAAGGTGGAGGGCGTGAAGAGTGTCATCTCAGAGGCATCCAAAGCCCAAGCAGACATCAAAATCAATCCTGGTGACCGCATCATGTTTGGTTCTCGCTATATCGAAGCACGTGCTACTCCCGGCCACACTGAAGGTTGCGTTAGCTATGTCGCCGATGACAAGTCCTTTGTCTTGACGGGCGATGCATTGTTGATTCAAGGGTGCGGCCGTACGGACTTTCAAGGTGGTTCCGCCGAAACATTGTATGAAAGCGTCCATCAACAATTGTTCAGTCTCCCGGATTCGACCATTGTGTATCCCGCTCATGATTACAAATCTCGCACCGAAAGTAGCATTCAAAACGAAAAGGAAAACAACCCTCGACTAGGTGTCACAAAGACAAAGGACGAGTTTATAGAGATTATGGCCAATTTGAATTTGTCCTACCCCAAAAAGATTGATGTGGCAGTACCCGCCAATATGCGTTGCGGCGTTCCAGACGTCGAATAAAATCGGTGATTTGGGGTTGTATATCCTGTCGTTTTAGTGGACGGGCCCAGGGCTGCATGTAACTCTAGATCACTCGTTTGAAGACAGACGAAAGAAAAAATTAGCTTTGCATTCCCCGAGTATTATTCTTTTCTTTCCAATATGGCCTTCGAGCGTTGACACTTGACTTCTTTCTCAAAGTCGTATCCGTTTGTTCGAAACTGCTGGACTCAGAGGGACAAAGGAAAGCTGACATGAACAGTTCTTTCGTATGCGATCTGTTTGCAATTTCAAAGAGATGCCGTCTAGAGAAACTACTTCTCGTTCTATCTCGTACTACTATTTAGAATGTTGTCACTACGTATGAGTATTTCGATCATTGAAATTGGACTTATTCTGATATAGTAGCTCGCCAAAGAATAGTGCAGAGAGAGTACCACCATTGAGAAAAGAAAGCATTTGGAGGAACAGTTGTGTGTGAAATTTTCTTTTTGGTTTATTTCTCTTCCTCCTTGGTGGATAAACCAGCCAGCGCGTCGGCCGCTTCATCGGCAGCTGCACCTCCATCTTCACCAGGTTTGTCTTCTCCGGCCAAAAGTTTTTCCATTTCTGCTTGGCATTCTAGGAACTTGGTCTTGAAATCTTGTGCAATTTCCGAATCGGCAAATCGCAAAGCAAAGACCGTTTCCACCAGTTGTCCTTCTGCAAAATCAAAGGCTGACCAGACCCACGATCGATCCGATCCTACGTTGGGTTCCAACTTGATGCGAGGATCAATGGCATGATTTGCAATGACTTTCATAGTTTTCTCTTGACGCATCAACAATCGAAGTCTTTGGTGCTCTCGGTGTCTCAAAATGCGAACCTCACCAATGCCACGTTCCTTCCATGTTTTCTTTCCAGAACCAGCATCCAACAATGTTTCTCCATAAATGAACAGCTTGGCCCGCATGCCAAAGACAGTTTCTTCATCTTCTTCGCCCGATTTTGTTTCTACTTCTTCCAGTTTGACCTACAAAATACAAAAAAGACAGAGGCACGCATGAGAAGAGGCTTGCTATCTACACGCAAACACATCAAAGACAGCGCATACACCATCACAACAGCAACAACAAGAGGAAAAGCCAAATCTACAATGGGAATACGCGTGCAAACATGCGCGAAAAGGACGTACCACAGGTTCAAAATGGGCGGTCGATTCTTCTTCCTTGGGAACTTCTGCCTTGGTGTCATCCTCCTCAGTAGCTGCTGTCGTCTCTGTTGGCTTTTCTTCTTCACTCATCTTTCTTGTGTATTGAACTAACTGGTGTATTGACTACGATAGCTAAAGAATGGAGATGGAACGATTGCTGCCGATCGTGTGCACAGTGTTGTTTGTTGTTGTGTCCTCGACTGGCATTGCTTGGATTTCGAAGAAGTGCGCAGAGTCTCGTCGTATATCCCTTACGTACTGAGCAACGGTCATTTCGGACGAACGTCAGACGAATGGAAACTCCATCATTGAGCACGACTTCTTGCAAACATGGGGGTGCTGTATTCGGAAGACAAGTCCACCTTCTCAAACAGCACAAAAACAAAAACGAGGCAACCAAAACGAACTGTAAAAGCGAATGAAATGAGATAATAGTAGTCAAACTCTGGTTTTCTTAATGATTTCTTAATTTCCAATTCCCGGCGGATTCCTCCTTCAATCATCTAACAGGCCACTCAGCTTTGGAATCACCGTTACCTTGTATCCAAAACGACCCAATTCTTTCTGGACTTCATCTTCGTAGTCTACCACCAGCTCGACTCTTGCCAATTGTCGCACCAGGGCTATTCGTCCAATCTTGGATGATGCCATTAGAATTCTATGTTTGGGAAGTATCGATTCTGTCAATTCACCTGACGAAAACAGTATGTCTTGCATTTGTTTTTGATTCTTTTCTTGTTCTTTCATCATGGCTGCGGTAGTAGTAGTAGTTGATGTCGATGCATTTGCATTTGTATTAGAAATAGTTCCAACGACAATCAACGTGTAATAGCTTCCCAAAATGCTCAGTATGTGTGAGAGTTGCTTCTTTTGCTTGTCACTTGAAGCCATCAAAGAAGTTTCCAATGGAGACAATGCTACAACTATGGTAGATCCCTTTCCAGGTGGCGGTACGACTGTTCCCGTGGATGCCGATGCCGTTGTGAGGAGTCTTGACAAGACCCTTGCCCGTTCCGTTCGATCCATAGCACTAGTACCACCAGACGATAACGACGACGAGGCTTGTGTATGAGAAAAGGCCACAAGGCCATCAATCAAGGCATTGTAACCACCAATTCCTATTTTTTCCAAATCCGTCTTGACAAAGGATGGTTTCGATTGACATTCCGACAACACCGCCAAGGCCGATTCTGACATATGATTCGCAGCAGCACCACCTGCAGGAGGTCGACGTTCCGCAAGTGGTTGCTGTCGTCGAGCAGCAGCAGCTGCCGGTGGGTGTTGTTGATGCATTGCTTGTGTGCGAGAAGATCGTGTCGTATTCACAGTGTTGTCGTCATTGTTGGGAGTGGGCTTTAGAAACATCCAATATATTATCAAACTAACAATGGCAAACACAATGGCTGTCCAACTATTGCTGACATCGTCGTCCATTCTAACTCCTTCTTCGGGCGATAATGGTTCCGCCATTCTTATATCGCTTGTATTCTATAAAGTACAAGCGTAGAGTCGGCTTGTGGTTAATCTTGTAAGAGAGATGAACCTCCTAATAAGGAGTTGGTTCATGCTGCTGCCACATCGTCGTCGTTTACAGAATCCTCCTTATTGCACTCAGATGGAAAGCGCTTGCGTAACCATCAGTATGATCCGTACGTCATGTCCCTTCGCTGCATAGAGACGGGTTTGGTTTGACAAACATGACTCGAAAATCAGAGAAACCAGGAATCGACCAATGTGACTACAGTCAAGGGCTCCAGCCAATGTCAATAAAGACATCATCATATTTCAAAAAAAGAGATGGAAATGCTTCCGCTCTTCAGCACCATTTTCGACACTGGCTCATGATCGAGTTTGTCGTTGATACACATTCTCTGTTAAAACATAATGAAGCGTGAAGCAATTGATCTACTTTAAAAACAATTATTAGTATGCGAATATTATTTTCGATTTCTTTCAGGAATACTGTACAGTGTATTGGAAGTATACTCCAACCGCCATCAAGCTACGATTTCAACAATGCAACGATATCTCAGATAGTTCAGCAACAACTTCGTCGTGTATGCGTGCAACCTTTGTACCTCATCATGCTTTCAGCTTGCCAAAGATTTGCAAAAAAGTTATATCTTCCCTATTCTTGGAATGCCCTTGCTATTGGATGTGATTCCAACCTTTGTACCACGTCAAGCAGCAAATCTTTGTAACGTCCCCATGCCCAGAATGCCCTTGCTGTGTGAATACAAGTTGTATCGTACCTATTCTGAAAGCCAGAGTTTTTTAAGTTACAACGTCCCTTCTGATCCCGCTCAAGTTTGAAGAGCCCAACTCAGCCACTAGATAGGGATGTTTTTGCTTTTTTTGTTCCAAATCTGCATCATTAAACAAGCGCATTGTGGGTTTTTTTTCGAGCCACCAGACATAACACGAACAAGAATGCATGCAGTTTCATTGAAATGTCTAAAGGCCGGTCCCGAACTTTGTATGCGCTGTTTGGCATGCCATTCTTGGATGATCTGAGCGCTCATAGAACATGCGGGGACAAGCATCAGCCACATTGTTCCCGTTGATGTCGTGGTTTGAAGTTCCTGTACACGCCCTTCCCATTTGTATTCTCGAATGCGTCTAGTTGCGTCTACTTATTGAATGAATTCATGCACGATACGTTTGTTATGGATGACACACGCCATCGTGGCATCTCTTAATTGAACAAAACAATGCAGGGACACGGATGGCAATCGTGAAGATTGTTGACGAATTCTCGCTGGACAATTTTTGGGACCCAGGAAGCTTCGCTGGATCCGCTTAGGCTGGAACGTCTTTTCTCGGCTGTTCGCCCTGATCGATCTGGTGCGTGCGAAGCATAGAAGAAGGTGATTAAAACACTCCAATGACAGGGAGCCCTTCAAGGCACTTAAGGCGTTTTTTAGATTCCTTCATTGAAGACAAGATTCGAAGCATCAAGATTGATCTAGAACACGCGGGAAACTAAAGTTCGTAGATTTAGGTCGCTTGAAAAAGAAGTATAAAACAATCAATGAATAACATTTATCGAACAGGTACAAACACATATTACGTGCAGTCTTGCATAAAGTCTTAAGTGAATTTTGGTCCGTTAAGTTAGACAAGATGAGGAACCTCAACTAGCCAGATAAATACCTGTCACCAGTTCCGACCAAAGGTCGACAGCGTTTTAGGGTCTCTATTTACGCTCCGGTATTTGACATATATTTCTCAGCGCAACGGCCTGAACCTGATCTCCTTGATGCATCGTGACAATTATTTTCCCACCTTCAGTTGTTTCCCGAAGGCAGATAACTGTTGGAAGATGATGAATACGAGCAATGACCAGCATCTTATCTCTCATGACTCCGCTGATGAAAGGCTGTCTGGTTTGCATAGCCATGACTTCGATAACGATGGTTTGCGCTTGACAGATATTTCCTCCATGAATATGAAATCGCCCAATATGCAAGTTCGATCTGGCTCTGTTGGGTTGCTGGGTTCAGAAGTATTCGAGATTGGAGGGTCGCCAGTAAAGATGAAACAAACCGCTGGATGTGAGGTGGACATGAATCTTCCATTCCCGATCAAGCTGCACTACATGCTGTCCCAGCCCAGCTTTCAAGACTGCATCACATGGCTGCCTCATGGCAGAGCCTGGAAGGTCATTGATCAACAGAAATTTGAGTCTAAGGTGATCCCAAGATTCTTTCGAAGTGACAAAATGGCATCTTTCATGAGACAAGTAAATGGTTGGGCGTTCAATAGAATCACAGAAGGGCCTGACATGAATGCATACTATCACGAAGTGAGTTTTTTTTTTTTTGTTAAGTTCTTCAATGCCCACGCATATTCTGACACATCCTTCTTTCTTACTATCCAAAAAATAGATGTTTCTTCGCGGACTTCCCAACCTGTGCTTCGATATGAAAAGACCTCCAAAAGTGAAGCACGCTGCAGCAGCAGCTAGGTTGGCCGCTGGCGCTGGCTTGGGTGCCCCTGATTTCGATCGGATCAGCAAGATTGCACCACTTCCACAATCATTTCCCTTTAAACCTATCATGAAGGATGCAAAGGGTGAGTCCAGCGATAAGTACGGGCTGGAACTGGAAGAGAGCGATGGCAATTTTGAACTATTAGAACCGAACGAAAACATGAACGAAGATCAACCCAGTGACTCCTCGCTTGGCACAAATGATGAGCTGCGTCTCACCAAGGCAGATGTTCACTATTTGAAACATCAAAACGAAATCCTGTTCCAGCATGGGAAAATAGGTTGCAGGAGTGGACAATCATAGTTTTGCAGGGCATACAGTTTTGGTTTGGAACGATTTTGAATTTGATAGATTTTGGAGCGATAAAATAATGATTTTGCTAGATATTCTTGCCGTCTTGTGAGATAAAGTCCAATGCTAACTTTGTGGCATTTGCTAGCTGCTGTGGTGTTTTCACCCATCATAAAGAAGAACCATGCTTTCCTCAATCCTTCACTTTTCGCTTGTTGCCAAAGTTTTTTTAGTTTCATGATAGCTTTGAATGCTGCTGTCCTCAGACCTTCACATTTCTTTTGCTAATTTAATCAATTCGTCGAGAGCGGTTGTGGAGGCTTTGTATTCGTTAATAGGATCTTCATAATAGCTTCGGATCAGCTCCTTCGTAGCCCCACTTTGTCCTTCGGCTTTGATTGGGTTGAAAACATTGTTGTAGACTGCCATATCAAGGTATCTCAAATGACTGACGATTTCCTCTCTAGCCTCCAAGGCAGCAAGTTCATCACCACCTGTATCGCCTAGGACTTCGGCATATTTTGTCAGCAAAGGTCGGCTCGTCTTAGCCCAGCAGTCGGCAAGTGGTGGTTCAATCAAAATTGCACGGACTGAGTCCCATTTTTCGGAATCTATCAATGCTGGAATGGAGTCCATTTGTTTCCGCGCTTGTTGTACCTGACTCAGAAGACCATCAAAAGAAGATAAATCGGTGGCGGCTTCCACCTTTTGCATTCCTCCTTCCCAAACGAGCAAAGGTATGCTGCCACTGTTGACAATGAAGGAACGTCGGGATGATCCTACCCCATCAACAGAACTCCATGCTGTTACCAAATGTATACACAACAGGAGTGATATCACAAGAAAAATAGAGTAATGTTGCATTGCTATATCAAGCATGGCAAGCTATGGCCCCTTGATGTAAAGCAGAGAGACGAGCTAGTATGGTGCATTCAGCCATAGAGCTCATCAATTCTTGTCCAAGGATTTGTGTTTTCGTGTCAGTTCTGGAAACGAAATGGTGACGTCATCCACAGATTCAGCCGAAAGACGTAGTTTTTTCTACGGTATATGAACTTGCATGATAATGGAGACAGTCCTCCTGGGATGCTTACATCTCCAAGGAATCTTCCCTAATACAATTTCGCAATGTGCAATCTGCATGGTTTCGAATGGATGAAGTAAAAACGAGGTATAATATAACATTGTAGTCTTCTGGTGCTTTCCTGCCTTTCATTCATGCCAGATGCATCCCTTACCAGGTGATAGAGAAATTGCAGTATTCTCCATGTAGTCGTAAAAAGTTGAAGCTCTTCCCAACACAGGAGGTTCGCCAATTCTTGCGCCATCATTGATGAGGAGAAGTTTCTTCACTTCAACTGGCTCTTGTGGGTGTAGTGGGTTGACGCCACAGCACTCGCGCCTCATACAGAAGCCAAACTCTGAAAACGTCACTGCATCAAATAAAATCTCCATTTCGATATGTTTTTCAAGCCACACTGTCCGACAACTTCTCTCGGACATGCCGAGCCTGTCGTAGATACGTAGCATGACACGTGCGACAGGTTCACATACGTGGGTTGTCAAGTGGGGAACCGTAGTAGAAGTGATTGTGGATACCCCTCACTATTCTTTTGACTGCAATTTCGTGAATGCAGTTGCACGTCAACATGACACCTTCTTTGCAATCTTTGCAATCACTTTCACTTTTCTCATAAATTCTTTTTGAGATCGAATAACTTCTCGCTTTAGAAAGCCAAAAAAATGCCACCAAACCGCAGACACTCCTCTCGCATCGTTGACGATACTCCCGTCTTCGACCTTCAGGTCAAAGCCTTCCCTCCACTAACATCTGAAATCGAGTCGCAATCTCAGCGATCCCACCAAAAGAACAAAGGTGGATGTATCATTCAAGCGTCCCACACCAAAAATATGGCCTACCCAAACAACAGCTATTGGGATTGGCCAGGCGTTGATGAAGAAGAAGCCAAGGAAGCCATCGTGGAACAAGAGAAGGTCGTTGACTTGTTTTCAGCAGCTCACATTGAAGCCAACCTTGTTAAAGACAAAGCTGAAGCGAAGGCCGACACAGTTTACGCTGCATCTGTGGACGAAGAATACTGGTATGTTTCCAATGATGAGCGTGCCACCACCGATCGGCCTGCCAGCACTGCTCAATCCCAGTATTGGGATTGGCCTACACAAACCCCGGACGAAAAGAAGCAAGGTGCCATTGACAACGTTATGGAAGAAGAACGTGTTCGTCAGTTGTTGACGGCAACTCGTATTGTTCAGAACATTGTGCGACACTCTGCAAATTCAGTTGTCACTTCCAATTCAAACCTCTCAAGCGACAGGTATTGGGACTGGAGAGCCGGTGATGTGTGCGAAAATGATACTTACTGGAACTGGCCTTCCTCGCAAGAAGACCTGAACAAGCTCTTGATTCAAATCATTCTCAACGAAGAATCCTTACGCCATCAGTTTTCGATACAGCATCTGGAATCCACCCTGCTAGCAACATCGGCTCTGGAGAAGCCAGCCCAAGTTGTTGCAAGCACCGGAGCGGGATCAGCCTACTGGGATTGGTAAAACTACAAGCTATCTAACAAGTATTTTTTATCTCGGCTATTTTGTTATGAGTTTATGTTTGCGTTCGCGACTCGTGAAGAGGTACACTGTTGCTTTCCCTTTTCTTGAAGCTAGCCATTGATATTATATGTATAATCTGGGAAATACAGCAAGGTTGGTGGTGAAAAGAGCACTCAAAGCCGCTTGCAACTTATCGATCATTCGCATCTAGCTCGACTTGGGCAAGTGCTTGTTTAGCGACTTGTCTGCGCTAGCTAGTTTCCCTACGTACGAGAATTCCGCAAGGCAGCAATGAAGGCGTGTGATCGTTGTTCGCTTTCACAATACAGCAGCTCTATCTGCAGATGATCATTCAAAACGACCTGGAAAGATGCATTCGAAATAAAGCCTGAGACAAGTTTCGACGATTGTTTCATCCACTTGCTCCCCAAGCCCAGCAAGCTGTGGCGAAGCAGATTCCGGAGAAAAAACATTGCTATTCTCCTACGTTACTCTACTCTCTATTGCAAAGTACAACTCCATCATCGTGCCCCCCTGTTGATTCATTCGTTTCCGTCATCAAGGTTTCCCCAATTGCGCAAGATCATAGGGCCCATTTTTTGTTTCTCAGCAGTTGATTTCCGAGCACCTTTTCTGTTGGCAGTTTCGAGACTACTCTGCGTTACTTCTTCCGTACCAGAATTCCGCTACCTTAAGGAGGTTTGAAGCAACAACCACATCAAGACTCATAATCTTAATCCTATTGAGTGTGACCATTATTTGCTATCACACTGCAGCTCATGTGCAGATGCCGATAAACAAGTACAATGTCCGAGCCATTCGAAATGATCTGGATTCTTGCATTCGGTATAAATCTTGGAGCAAGTTTCGAAGAGTATTTCAACCACTTGATACCGCACTTCAGCAAGCTGTGGCGAAGGAGCAGATGCGCAAGAACAAACAGAGCTCTTCTCCGTCCTTACTATACGCTCTATGTCGATGCATAAGCCCATCCTCCTGCCCCCCTCTTGACGTTTTCGAGTCTGTCGTCAAAGCTTCCCCAATTTCGTTGAAAACAGGAAATCCTCAGAAAGAATCAACAATGACACATTTGGCTGTAGCGGTTGGTCGCCAAGCACCTCCCGCTGTTGTCGAGGCCTTGTTGAGGCACGACAAAGCAGCACAAGGATTGCTGTATCACAAGGGAAGAGGTGGGGATACTCCGATCTTGGCTGCGGTTCGACAGATGCGGCCAATCCAACAGGAGCAGAGGAACGTGTTGAAAGTTGTGCAGCTACTGGTTCGACATGATCCCACGAGACAGTCTCTCTTGATTCCGACGAAAACCAAGCAACACGTCCCTTTGTACTACGTTGCGAGTCAAGAAATCCCTTTAATTTCGGAAGCAAAAACAAAAAAAGCAGACGCTGAAATAGATCTCGATGAGGGCCTTGAATTTCTATTAACTCAAACATACCAAGCTATTGAAATTCAGAAAGGAAGGTTAAAGCCACAGGATCGGTGGGAACAGGAGGAGGAGCATACGGATATCGATGAGAGAGGCTTCTTCTTGGACAACCGAAGCTCACTTCAGGGAGGTTCTGAACAGAGGAAAGCCGATCATGTCATGTTGCTGATCCAGGCAACTTTGACATGTGCACATCTCTTGGGACCCAAGAATGCCTTGAAACTCACGCATTATTTGATCAGGCAAATGGATGATATGAAATTTACAGATTCCGATGGCCATTTGCTGTTAGACTGCGCTTGCCGAGCTGCGGAATCCAATGCCTTCTTGGAACCATGTTTTGTCCAACATGCTACTGCCGAAAGGTGTAATCTGCTCCAATATCTAATCTCCAAGTTTCCTACTGCGCCGATCCTTTCAAACCACCACGAAGATATTCCGCTACATGTCGCAATTCTACATAAGAAGAATTGGCAGTTCCTACAACACTTGTGTCCGAGCTCCGTTGCAAGTTCAGTTTTACAAGCAAAGTCCCGTCACCAGCAACTTGCCCTACATCTTTCCATTGAGCAGTATCCTTCTAAATCTCCAGAGATATTGCAGCTATGGAATCTTTTTCCAGAGGCTGCAACGATCGTCGATGGGAAACACCGCCTGTTTGCCTTCCAACTGGTTGCTGCCTTTCGTAATCAGCACCATTTACTACGACTTCTGCCTTCTTCCAGTGACGAATGCAACTTCAAATTGCCAGCAGTGGGAGAATACATTCTGCCCCCGAAAAAGGATTTGCAGGATCTTCAATTGATATTTGTCATGCTTACGGCTTATCCTCAAGTGCTACGGCATTATATCTAAGCCAGTTGCATCTAGAGATCTCCTTCCTTGAAACCATACCCAGAATCACTGTTGTGAAATCAGAGAGTTGTTTACATAAGTTCCATAGATGGCGTATGATGAGAACATCGGCGTTCATTCTTAAGGACAGTGCATCCGTTTCTGCGTTGCGAAGGACAACCGCAACATTGGAGAAGCATGGCACCTTATTCGGTAAACTGTTTGCGGCAACAAATAACAATTTGATCTATTATCTTATCGCAGCGGAATGCTTGGTCTCTTTGGTATCCAAAGCGTCCTCTGCAATATTAGCCTCCTCTGTATAGGAAGAAGAAATACTATTGTCATCATTGTTGTTGACATCCCATTTGACGACTCGATCATGAATGTTGCAGATTCGAGCCGATTTGACATCCACACACAATATGGCAATCTTATCTCCCACGATGAATTGTGGATAATCTGGATTATTCTGTAAGTGTGCCTGTCGATATTTTCCCGATTTGACTGGATCTTTCACGATCCGACAGTCACCATTCAACGTAATAGAGTATTTTCCACCGCCACCCCCTTCGGAACGAGACGAAAAATCATGGACCAGTAGCGCCACTCCCTTTTGCCGTTGTAGCATTTCATATTTCTTGGTTTCCATGTTGGTACTCATAATGACAACTTCCCCATCGTCCGCATCGTTGATGTATGTAAATCTCATCAAACTCAAATGTGAGCTTAGCTCTGAACTATTATTCGGATTCAGATTTGGATCGGTAGAGGTAGCGTCAATGGTAGACAAATAGGCCAAGTTGCATTTAGAGAGCATATCTCGAACTGGATGAGGGAATGGCGGTTTGATTTTTGTCGATTGCTTGGAAATTGCTACAGCCAGAGGACTTTTGTTGTTGTCACGTGAATAGTAGTAGTCACAGATTCGAAAGTAGATCAATGGGATAGCAACAAAAGCAATCGATGTTGCTGCTGCATACAAGATATCTTCCTGTCTCTTTCGATGACCAGCCATGGTTGTGTGGCAGAAAAATGTGATGCCTTGGAAGGAGTGTGTATGGAAGTGAATAATAGTAGATGAGGATGATCCGAGTCAAGAGCTCGTTCTTCTGCTTGGATGTAATGATTCGAGTCAGAGCTCGTTCTTTGTACAATTGTGAGAAAGAGAAAATGACAACTGATGTCATCCAAACAAGTGACGTACTACGGACAGGTAGAATCTGTAGCGTTGGCGGCCAGACTAATACTGTCTAATCGAATGAATCCATCAGAGTTTGACTGGCGGCCAAGTTTCCGTTGAGACCAAATGGCGCATCGTATGACTCGTCTCTCGTTGGTCCCAGGACGACGGTACGAATGCGTTACACATACGATGTGACAGCATTCGTACGTTTTTGGTCATTCATACGTGCAATTCTGTACAAATTGTACTAGTTGGGCTTGCGCTACGGTCTGGGTGGTGGCAGGATATGTGAACTCTGGGAGGTCAACGTCGCCATCAACAGCAGTGGGGTGGGCATATAGGCAGCAAGCAAGCAACCAGAAAGCCACCACGCCACGGCATTGCAGCCTAACAAAAGTCAACGAACCTCCGTTGCCATTTATTATTTATTTATTTTAGTTTTCGCGTTGTGTTTTTGCAAAAGGCAGAGGGATTGATTGACAATTCATAGATTGAGTCATAAGAAAAGTGACTCATTGGTTATTTCAGTGGTTACGTCAAAATGGCGACATCATCCAATTCCAACGGCGCGGGTGGGCACAAGAATGATCAAAGTGATAATAACAATCACACCAATCCCAGCCCTTCACCAGTGGCCATCGCTCCTGCACCCACAGGGGCACCCCAAACTTATTTGCATCCATCAGCGTCTAATTTGTCTTTGCCCAGTGCTGGTGGAGGTGGCAATCCATTGAATTCGGATACTATGGACATGTCAGCTTTGAAGGATTCGATGGATGCGGCATTACAATCTATTTTGACAGAAGAAGGCAATGACGGGAACGGAACGAGTTCGGATGCTGCGAAGCAAGAACAGTTAAGAGCCATGTACTTAGCTGGATTCAAGGCTGCGGCTCAAGCCAGGCAACAAGAAATGCATCAGCATCACCCGCACCAATTTCCAATACAACATCCAACAGCAACGCAATCATCTTCCACACAACACCATCAAAATGTATTGAGAGATAATTATGAGCAGTCCCAACGAGCTGCCGTTGCCGAACCATTGCCACCTCCTCAAGCTCTGTTGTTGCCAGTATCAGCAGGAGGCATGTCAGCCGGGGTTATTCAGGTACCACCTGGAAGCAGTGCGGCCACACTTTCTTCTTCCCCCGCAACCACGGCCAATAGCAATTCTTCCTCAAGATCCGTTTCATCTGCACCACATCCACAACAATCACAACCAACACGGAGTAGTAGCATCCGGGCAACATCTGTGTCACCCGCACTCTCTGCTGCTTCCAGTCCTGGCTCTTCACCGGCTACAGGCCATTCGAATCCGTTCCCTAGAAAACTCATGGAAATGCTCAAAAAGGAAGATCAAAGTATTGTGGCATTTTTGCCAAAGGGCGATGCCTTTATGGTGCGGGATCCTGATGCCTTTGTCAGTTCCGTTCTTCCTAGATATTTCCGGCACACCAAGTTGACATCATTCCAACGGCAGCTTAATCTGTATGGATTCCGTCGTGTCACAAAAGGACCCGATGCCGGTGCCTATCGACATGATCACTTCCATAGAGATTTTCCAGATCAATGTTTGCAAATGAAACGGACGAAGCAAAAGGGAGCCGGTTCTCCTCGATTGGGTCCATCGCCACGATTGAATGGAAGAAATTCGCCAGGCACATCTTCTTTGGATAGTCCTGGGGATAGCCCCGCCTTTGGAATGGACTTGCCTCAAGGGCCCATGCTACTGTCTTCCTCGGCTATGGCAAGGTATGTGTGTCTGTTTGTTGTTTGCTCACAGCTCAATTCTCTTGCCACATCGGGTATCTCAAAAAACGTTATCTTTATTTTAGTAGCGGGCATCCTCCAGGAGCAGGAGAACACAGAGAGGCAAATTTTCGATCCATGTCCCCTTCATCACACCATTCACAACAATACCAAAGCAGTCAATCATCCCAGCAAACTGGATTGGGAATCTTAATGAGTGGAAATGGGAAGACTGCTGGTGCACCACTGTTGGCTCCCCAAAAATTTGCTTCCAATCAAAGATTACATCAGGAGGAGTTGGCCGACCGGGAACGACAAGCGGCAGCATTGGCATCGGCTGGAATGGTGGCAGAAACTGTCAACTACACAAAACCGGGGGGGATTGGACAAGTCTTGCAAGCTCCACCACAATTGGTGGTGGGCATGGCACCACCCAATACTAGAAGTACCAGTACGACTTCCAACGGTAGCAATCACCATCACGATGACATCAATATGGAAGCCTTTAATTGGAACAATATCGGAGATTTGGGAAATCCAGATGATATGGATATGGACTTTGCAGCCATGTTTAGTTCCGAGCAAGAGCAAGCCTTTGGCCGCCAAACATCTTCAGACCAAAAATCATCATCTTCATCCTCGGGAATACCAAATCCGTTGAATACATCAGCACGGTGATGATGAGAATGTATAGTCACACAGGAGAGCTTTTTTTGAATTTGGGGATATATGCTTTTGCTTGATCTTGTTATGATTGTAGTTCACATTTGATTGTAAGAAGAAAAGTAGACAATTCAAGGGGGCTGATGACTGGCTACTTTTTTGGAGTGCTTCCTTTGGTTTCTCTAAATATCTCAAAAGAGTTTAATTTTGCAACATACCAGTCTCATCGCTTTGATGAATTGATTTATCTAGTGCTAGATGCCAAGAAGAAAAGCAAGTAGTAATCTCTTTTCTTCACTCATTGGGATTTTAGCAAGCTCTTTTATATGCAAGTCACCTTCCACGCGCATACTCCGCGCGATTTCAGTTTTATCGAAACTCGCTTTACTTGACTCATAACCCAAAATACTATGATTGGCCAACAGCTCCAGTTTGCGGGAACAAAAGAGAGAGCTAGCTCCTCTTGGCGTTCATCCATCACCAACAGCACCGTGCCATTCGAAGAACCTGCGCAACGAAGTCGTAGTGTGAGAGTCCATTGACAATACAAATTTTCAGAACGAAATAAACTAAATAAAGATGGCTGATGAAGAAGTTGCCGAAGCTCCCGCTGTTGTCGAGGAAGTTGAGATGAGTGTTTTGGATGCACTCAAAGAGGTAAGCTCCTTCAGGTTCAAACAGAAGTACAACAGGCCATGATTTGAGTATTTATTCACCATTTCGAATTCTTGATTGTACAGGTCTTGAAGAAGGCAATGATCCATGGAGGACTCAAGAAGGGTCTTCACGAATGTGCGAAGGCATTGGATCGCCGTACTGCTCGTCTTTGCTGTCTTGCTAAGGACTGCGAAAATGAGGAATACAAGAAGCTTATCAAGGGTCTTTGCGCCGAGGGTGAGGTTCATGTCGTCATGGTTGACGCTGGAAAGGAGCTTGGTGCGTGGTGCGGACTCGCTAAGCTTGATGACGATGGTAGTGTGAAGAAGGCAGTCCGAACCTCTTGCGCTGTTATCACTGATTTCGGTGAAGAAACTCGTGCCCTTGGAATTCTTTTGGACTACCTCCAAAAGCAAGCCGCAGACGCCGCTGAGATTTAAATGTTCTAATATGAAATGTTAAATCGAGGAAGCTCCGTCAGTTTCGGCCAGTTCGGATGATTGCTTTTGCAGTCCAAGCCTTGCTGGTTGAAGTTTATTCAACTTCGTATCGTTTTCTGCTGTGATATTTAGCCCCCTCCTGCTCCCACATCAAAGATCAACAGTCGTTTCACTTTATGTCTCGGCGTATGTTCAAGGTTATTGTACTTCTGCTGTGATTTTTCCTGTTTCGCTTGGAGATGAAAAGTCAAGTATACACTTTGGAGCCAGAAAAGGCCTATGCCGTATTTTCGCAGTGGTGCTGCTGCGATGAACTGTTGGTTGATACCTGCTGCCCACTTGCGTTGGGAGACTAGTTGGGTGTATGAAATGCTGTCCTTGCCCTTGGACTAGGGGAAATTGAACAATGTACCCTGTTTCGTTGACGAATTCTTCTATCAGCAATAGCTGAAGCAGCAGTACTTGGTTTCTTTCGATTTCGTAGACAATGGAATCTAAGTGGAACACTCCGTATCAATAGAAGAGCATTTCAGATCTAAAGGTTCTCTTTTGGTTAGAGCATCCCATTTGCGTAGGTGGAACAAGATGAAAACAATGCGGTCACTCGCTTTCTAGCAGACATGGACTTATTCTAATGGCAAGGAATATGGAAGTTCAGTTCTTTTTAGATGCAACTATTTGATGCTGTAACGCCATCTAGGTAGTTTCTGTCGTCGCTCATTCAAGATCAGAGCTGGTGCGCTATTGCTAGCAGGGAGAGGTCTTGGAGAGCAAATTTTTAGAAGCATTTGAAATTGAAGGAAAAGATTTTCGCCATTGCATACGCCGCTACAGAAAAAGAGAACATGTTGTAGATATCCATTTTTGGGAGGGGTAGGTGGTGGGTAGTTGCTTGTTTGGTTCAGGTAGGAATTGGAGAATTGCGCGCATCGAATCGCGCACATCGAATTTTCGCGCTGGATGACGACGAAAAGAATTAATCGTTTTGGCCAATCAGCGCGTCGCAAAGATACTTCATCATTCTTGTTGCATGTTGAATGCATATCTTCCAGGTATGTTTTCTATGTAACTTGAGCCGTACCTACGCACGATATGATTTGCTTTCTTCTTCTGGCTTTTTCGTCAATCTTCCTCTTCTCTCACAATTTCTCTTTGGAATCAAGTCAAAGTCAACATGAAGACCGCCGTCCTTGCCTCCCTTGTCGCCACTGCCGCTGCTTTCGCTCCTGCCAAGCAAGCAACCACCTCCACCGCCTTGAACAACGCGTTCGAGAGCGAACTTGGTGCCCAGCCTCCTCTTGGCTTCTTCGACCCCTTCGGTCTTCTTTCTGGTGATGCCACCGAAGAGAGATTCGAACGTCTTCGTTACGTTGAGATCAAGCACGGACGTATCTGTATGTTGGCCTTCCTTGGTCAAATCACCACTCGTGCCGGAATCCACCTTCCAGGATCCATCAACTACGCCGGAGACTCTTTCGACTCTTACCCCAACGGTGTTGCCGCCGTCTTCGGTGAGAACCACATCCCCACCGCTGGAATTGTGCAGATCATCTCCACTATTGGAATCCTTGAATGCGCCTTCATGCGTGAGGTTCCAGGATTTGCTGAATTCCCAGGTGACTTCCGCAACGGATACATCGACTTCGGATGGGATGACTTTGATGAAGAGACCAAGCTTCAAAAGCGTGCCATTGAGTTGAACAACGGACGTGCCGCCATGATGGGAATTCTTGGACTTATGGTTCACGAACTCATCATCCCCCTCGGATATGACCCAGCTCTTCCAATCATTGGACACTTGAAGTAAACTCCTTGTCGGGGCTGAATCCGACCGGAACTCTTACTGCTCCGGAGTTCAGATCTCTTGAATAGCTATTGGACTAATTTTTAAATGAAAGTTTAGCTGTTCAATGTATTATTTTAGTTCTTCCCACAAAAAATATTCGAATCAGATACAGGGAAACACTAAGAAACAGTTGTGAAGACCTATCTGCTACGGTTGAAAGGTCAGCGTGGGGCTAATGGCATATCACCGGATTTCTTTAATGCCTTGGGTTTTGTGATATGGAGTCAAACGTTGCTCGACTTTGGGATTAGAATGGTAATTGGACGTCCTTTCTCAATTGTATAGGATTGCATGCAGCCCCGATCGTTCACGCTGTCTTTGGCTCCTGTGGCCCTCCTCTTAAGAGATGTATTGTACCTCTTCCCACTATTCTTATTGTGGATTTCTTCCCTCCTTGAGAGCACCACACAACATATAGCCACACACACTGTTAGGTCGAGTCTACCTTAGTACTGCATAGGTGCGGTAGTTATTAAAAAAACTCTTGCTCGCTAGACAATTCGGGGCAAGTGTAAAATAAACGAATCAAGCATTCTTCAATTAAGATTGTTGGCAGAAAAGGGTTCCACCAACGAATCCAACGATGGCTCATCCTTCCCGCTGTGCACGTCTTCGGCAATAGCAGCCAAGCCAGTCTGTGGAGATGGCTGATGGATCGAAATGTTCTTGAGATAAGTTTCCAGACGACTGGATTCATCCTTATCAAGACAGTCGGCTTTGTGCCCCATCTTCCAGTGTTCTGTACTGCACTCCTTTCCACAGTAAAATGTTGCTCTACATCGGCTACATTGGGATAAGGCACCGTCCTGCCTATTGCAGGCTGCACATGCGATTCGAATTTGTGCTTCAAGGTTCTGTATCGTTTTCATTGCATTCTCCTTGTTGGTGGAAGTTTGGACGCTGGAATCTTCCTCAGCAGCAGTTTTCCTGAGCAAAAACAAAACTCTCGGAATAGGATTGTATCCCACTCTGTTGTAGCTACCATCGAACGTTTGGCTGGCAAGAACCATAAGCGTTTGGGCAAGAATCAATTGACAGGATCCATCATCGTTGTCTGCACCCTTTTGGGACCAATACTTGGCAAGAAAGAGATTTCGCTTCACTGGAGCCTCGCGGCCAACAGAGTTGCAGTACAGGGAGGCTAACATAGCCTGAGCTGGTGTGCTCCCCCCTTGTGCAGCCAAGGAAATCCAACGCAATCCCTCCTGTCGGATTAGCATTCTTTGTCGCTGCTTCTGCGCTTCCAGAAGTCTCTCCTTTTGACTAGTAGGAGTTTTTGTTGACGATTCACCGGCTAATAGTTCGTCGTCATCGAGTTCTTCAAGGCACATCAGGCCAAGATGGTACTGTGCCTCCACATAACCCATTTGAGCACTCTTTAGAAAATGTTCTCTAGCTTTTTCATTTGACTGCGGGATGATTGAGTTGCTCCCTGCATAGAAAGCCGATCCCAAATGATCAATTGCGATTGGATGACCAGCGTTGGCGGCACGCTGAACATGCTTGACTGATTCCTCCTCTTTCCCAGCTTCTTGAAGCAGTATTCCCAATCGAAACCAAGCCCAGGTCTCCTCCCTGTCTTGTAGATGATATATTTCGTCAAGATTGTTCAAGGGGAAGTTAGCCTTGGATTTACACACAGGGCACTTTTTGCTTTTTCCTTGGTCCTTCCGGCAATTCATGCAAATCCGCCGCGAACAACAGTGCAACCAGGAGCTCGGATCGTCGAAGTATTCTTGTTTTCTTTCATTACAGATTGGACATTGCCAATCTAGTGACTTGTCATAGGTTGACGGATACGCCTTGAGAAAAGACTCTTTAAGAGTAACCACTCGAGCGACTTCGACCATTACTTCGCCCTCTTCCGTGATCTGCTGTAGCTGCTTTCTAGTCTGATACCAATCATCCGAATAAGGAGTCAACAATTTGTTTCGAGCGATCAAATGCTCTCGAGCTGCTTTTAGCTGATCTATTTTTGTTTTACGGGTGGGAAAGACGTTCATTGTCAAGAATAGTATGCGGAAAGTGGGTAGTTCTAGGAAGTGGTGATGGCGGTCAATGGAGTCAGCATGTTTCGAAGCAAACAAATGGAAGCCATTGGAAAAGACTCTGCCCGAGTGTGAAGATGACTTTGATGAAGTAGTCGTTTTTGATTGTCCGACGAATATGGCTGGCGCGCGTGAATGGCGCGTACCCCAGTTTCAGCGGGTATCCTGGAATGGCTAAGGAGGGTATCAGGTATCCCAACGCTATAATGGTAGATGCAAAGCTTGGAATGATGACATTCGGGACGAGTCTAGGTCTTACCAAGACTAGGACCAGAACCGGAACCGGAACCGGGTCTGGATCCAGGTTTGGAAGTGGAAGCGAAGGCTAGCATAATCTTATAGTATTTGTTACGGTGGATTTCATCGCTATAGCATTTACTCGCGTCATCGCCCGTAAGAATTGTTCGTTTTTGTGCTTCTTCCTTGCGTTTTGGTTGTGGAGTGTTTCCTGGTTTTGTATCATCTTGTGATGAAGAAATGAACAATGCGACATTATCACACTTCCGATAGCAATGATAAGAGAATATCTCGACTGGAAAGATTGGATCAAGCAAACTCATCTTCCCCAATGAACCAGCTTTTGCCGGATTGCAAAGATCATTTGTTTCGGTTTCTTACGATCCAAGATTCGTTGGTCTTCAGCGCTACATCGAAGTCAAGCTTGCGTGATGTGCTCCCAAACCTACGCCAACGGCGACAAGATCAGTTTCTGACCAATTACTCTTATCAGATTGAGTACCCGTCCGTTCTGAGGCAGGTCGAGCATACTGAGCAACTTCCAGAAACGTCGATGTCCACCGACAACTCAGACCATCACAATGAAACAGTGTATTGCAGCACACTCGTCGACAGAGATCATTGGCATACGATTCCCTCCATATTAGAACGAGTCATAAGCCTGTATCGCACAATGCCCAAAACGCATCCTTCAACAAATGATCTGCGAGAGTTGATGTCAGATCTGAAGCAAGGGAACCATCAAGCAATACCGACAGACACTACGGAATCTACAAAGAGTGCTGGCTTCTCGTCCTATTTCGAGCAACTGCAGCTGTATACAAAGGCCCATAAGATTCATGCATCCATACTAGCGAAGTGCACAGTTTATTTGAAACCCAGTCCCTGCGATCGGTATTCCTCAATGGGCACGGGGACTGGAAACCCCGCTTCAGAGGATCCCACGAAGCTAAGTGTCGCACTGGAAGCATATGTTGGGGATGTGCTTTGTGCTTGTTATCTGATGGGACATCAAGTGTCAGGTATTATTGAAGGGGGAGTCTCGCAATTGCAGTGGAGCAGGCATGTTCTGTCGTTGATGGAACGGGAAAAGCAAAACAACGCTCTCTCGTGGTATGAGTATTGGGTATATCTACACAGCACCTTGCTGAGAACTTTCCCTCTTTCCCCGAACCAAATGAAAATCCTACTAGGGTCCGTCAGTGGAATTCGTGGTTTCTCTGTGCCGCACAATATGGACTATGTCCACCCTCACTACTGCTACGTTGGCATGGAACCTCACCTAGTCAAGGAAACGACTAAGGTGGTTCGGAATCTACTCCTGCACCTAGGAAATAACACCGCGAACGACGATCCCACAGTTTCTACTAGAATGGCACATCAAACAACGATGAATCGTTTTGGGCCACTCGGACCAGCCTTTCGCGGAAGAGATGACATTCGAACCCGGATCATGAATCCCTTCTCGCTCTTGCATCGTCTTCACCATCCGTCCTATGTGATACCAACTACATGGTTTTTGGTAGAACAAAAAGAGCACATGATTATAGACAGCCGCACATTTCATTCATGGTTTTCTGGAACGGATACTGTAATGGCATGGATGCTCGAACTGAAAGAAGAATGTGAAAAGAGCCGGCCCATGACGGTGACTCCACCAATTGTGACAATTGAGCCTCTTCCTTTGCACACTTTCATGAGCGACAACGCTATACAATAATAATGCTGTTTGGATTGACCAATAAAACCAAATACTGAATTTTCTATTGATTATGTTGGAAAGCGATTGTGGTTTCCATTTGCAAAAAAGTTAGTCGGTCTTGGTTGAGACATGTGGAGGCTTAATATTGACGCCTTCATTTACACAACCTCGGGTGGGACATACTCCTCATTGAGGCTGCCATTCTTCAGTTTCCGCTCAAACTCTTTTCGTCTCTTTTTCTTGGCAACCAAGTTCCTTCGATTTTCTTTCTCTACTGCCTGTTTCAACTGCGGACTTCCTATCCGGACATCGTGAGGGTGCTTTACCACATATGTGATACAGATCAATGAAACTATCCCCAAAAAAGAGATGTAGAATCCTGGGAGCATGCGAGGAAATAGCGACTTGTAGAAGACATCATTCACATCAATTTCTTGGAGATAGTCGTCAGATAAGTAAAACAGTCCGGTTGCAACTAACGGCATGGTTCCCCCAAACAGCGATGAAGCAAGATTGTGCCCTATTGCAACTCCAGTGAAGGACAACGTCGGGTCATTCATCCACAGTTCGACCTCAAACGCAGCCATGCAACCTTGCACCATGGAAAGGCAAGCAGCAAGCTGTAGCTGAGCCAACAAATTTCCCCACCAGGTATCGCTTTCGAACATGCCAAACATCGTGGGAGCCGCAACAATAAGGCCGGGCAGGCCAATTCGGACAAGATCCTTCCGATGCGTGAAACCGTCGGACGATCTTCCAGAGATTAGGAGGAAAAAAACGTAGCATCCGACGACGATGAAATTCATCGCATCCGCGTCGGCTTGGGACATAATGCAACGCAGCTCTGAAAGATAGACTGGCGTCCACAGGAAAAGAATGTAAAAGGTACTGCAGACTGCCGACAAAATTCCAACCATCCCGGCCAGTTGACGTCGGCGAAAGCGAGAGGACAAAAGATCGACGAAAGCAGGGCTCGTATTAGCTTCGTTCTCCCGAACCATCTCTTCCATTTGTTTATCTTCGTTTCGCTCTGACCATATTTTCGATTCTGGTGTGTGGCTGACAACACTGTACAACAACGGGGCCAGGAGCAGGGAAAACAAAAATGGCAAACGCCAACCCCAATCGTCGACTTGTTGCTGTGTCAACATATACCGGACAGAAGCAGTAGCAGCTGAAGCCATTAGGAACCCACCCACAGAGCTAGCATCACAAATGCTACCTCGGAATCCTCGAGTCTTTGAGGAACTCTGTTCAATGCTGATGACATAGCTGCCAGCTAATTGTCCGCCGACTGATAGCCCCTGCAACATTCGGAGAAGGACCAATAGAATCGGTGACCACAACCCCCAATGTTCATAGCCAGGAAGCAAGCCCATAAGGATAGAGGGAACGGTAATCAGTAAAATAGAGAACACTAGGGCATTCTTGCGACCTACGAGTCGATCACCAATTTCTCCAAACAGAACTGCTCCGACCGGTCTGAAGATGCAAGCAGCAAATCATTAGGTCACCAGCGAGAAACCAAAGATATCGCTCCCTTGCACCACTTACCTTGTTAAAAATGCAACAAAGCAGACACCAAACGAGTTAATCAACTGCAGTCGTTCTGATGTCTGTGGAAAGAATGCCGCACCGATCTCGGGTGACAAGAGTCCATAGACTGCAAAATCGTACCTGTAGCAACAGAAAGATAACGTTAGCTTTACAGAGTCGAAACATATTTGTGCTGGATTGGATGAAAGAGGAGTCCGACCGACTTAAGTCCAAGTATGTTCTCGTCAAAGAAAAACCCTCTCAGAATCTACTATCTAATCTTTTGAAATCTTCATTCTCGCCTAATCTTCCACAAGAAACCAGGCTTTAGAGCACGTACCATTCGTAGATATTACCACCCACACCACTCAGCAATCCCCATATGTTGTCGTCTCCATGTTCATTTGTGGACGCCGAGTAGAAGGAAAGTTCTTCCTGCCGCATTTGTTGTTCTTCCGGAGATAAGTTGGCTAGGTACTCGTCTTTTTGACCAAGATCTTCTCTCAAGAACTCCATACCCTCGATAGTGCAATCTGTGCGTTGCCGCGAGAAGTCCACCGGGCCACCAGGCGCCGAGAGAGTTGTTGTATCTTGAATTGGTGCGTGCGACATTTTTTGAACTTCAGAAATCGTCCGGAGAAGGAGATGAAATGGCCGCTTGGAGAAACCAAATAGAACAAAGGGGGCAACCTTTCTTGCTGTGGCTTTGCTCGAAGTCTCTTTCTAATCGAGACTTTGAGTAGGATTACGTTGTCCTTTGACTGAATGAAACGCAGCACAAATGGACAATGATACCGTTGTAAAGTTCAGTTCTCTGTGGAGAGACGTAAGGCTTCATCTCTTTGAAGGGAGAGAAGGAGGGCACGGGCACGAGCTCCCTTATTTATCCCATGCCGTTCAACGACTGAACATACCGCCAGAATACTATGTAGAAGGCTACGGTTTGTAGTAGAGCCAAAGAAAAGATAACGGTCCAATTACTTAGGGAAGCGACATGTCGCACCCCTCGCTTATTGGCTTCGAAATGATATACTGTAGTATTCTTCATTTTGAAAACGCGTCATTTACACCTCTCCTTGCCAGATCTCCGTTCGATAAACGGCAGAATAGCCAGCAATGCAGCGCTACCAAAGGATCCAAGATTCACTTGGCATCAACTTTTCCAACAATACATCAGCAATCTTGAGGGGCATCCTGCGGCGAGTCTTGAACTTGCCAATGGAGAGACAACAACAACTGACGAAACTACTCTGGCCCCATCTGCTAGGGCAAATATCTCCACATCGTCCAATGTATGCAACAACCTACTGGCAGACGAGTACAAGATCTGTTTCCTCCGCCGGGATGACAACATCCTTGCTTATACGAGAATATATCGATTAGGATATTTCGTTCTTTTCGTTGCTGCATCGCCCTCAAGTTGTACACCAGATGATGTCTAAAAGTGGAGACTGTCGATTCTACTGTGGGCTGGTTGACGGCCGCGCAACATCGTGGTTGCGCCCAGCAAAAGCAAACGTGACGATAACAAGATTGCAGCAGATCAGAAAAGGTACTCCGTTTAATGCTGCACTAAATTCTTCATTAAACAAAGAAATGAAGTTCATGGTCGGAAAAGACGAACGAGAGGAAATGAGATAGCCAGACTAGGTCGATTATTCGGTGCTCCTTGTGCTAAGAAATGTCCGTTCCAAAAACCTTGAACAGCAGCAATTCTTGCTACACTTTTTGACAGCTAGTGGGCATGGCTAGAAATAGCAAGATGATTGTGTGGGAGAAACTGCCACCCCTAATCATGGATGTGAACATTGGCCCCTGTTAGAAACTTTATCCTAGTTATCAGTGATTTGCTACAAGTCCAATTCTCATCGCCAGCAATTCTTCAAACTGAACTGTGGTTGCCTTTCTGCTCAGGACATGATTCTTCCAAAAGAACAGTCTCGTTGATCTCACGGCCTAAACTGACGTCAGCGGATACCAGAACTCGAAACGTGCGGAGTTGTGTCCAGGCATTGCATGTGTCATAAGTTAGTCGTACAAAAACTTCTGTTCTTGCGCCCGTTCTCTTTGCATTCGACATATGACTATTGAGGTTTCAAAAATTGGCGGGAAAACTTGCACGTGCAAAAAAGGGCTTTTTGCCTCTTACGAATGTTTGATGAGAAGCGAATCTCACGTACTGAATGCAGCATACGAGACCGAAAAATTGCTAGGAGGTCGTTGATTGGTCATTGGGAGTTCGGACGCACTAAATCTTCTCATGTGTTTCTCATTTGTCATTTTGGACATGCGTTAGAGTGGGTGAAAGGAAGCCCAGATACAGTATGCTGCTGATGTAAAATCACAAGTAGAATGGACACGGGAGATTTCTAAACACATGATCGATGATATAAATCATGTCTGCCTCATTAATTAAATTCATGACACCAAATACGGTATCCAAGAAGTTCTCTACGGAGTCATACTGCGTGAATGCTTCAAGAGGTCACATAAATTCTTCTCATTTTTTACACTCCAACAAAGCAAGTATTTTCCATTTGTATTCATAAAGTTATCATCACAAACCAATTCATTCCATCACAATGACTACCACCAGTAGTGTTCAAGCTATCTCTTTCCCTATGGATCTTGAGTCGTCCTTGGGAAGAATTGAGGACTCCAACATGAACGATTTGCAAGAATCATTGGATGAAAACGAGAAAAAACCTCGAACTTCACAGACCTACCCTTTCAACAACCAAGGTATGAACGTTGACTCTATTGAAACTTCTCCGTACCCACTGAAGGAAACGGAAAGCGAAAGGCAGGAGAGAGAAAGTCTGACCAAATCGAACTGTCAGTTCGACCTGTTGCTGGACAACGGAATCACTGACGCTGATATGGGAAGTATCAGTGACGATGACGAATGGGGACTCGATCCAAGTGAAGATTCGGATGACAAGTCTTTCCATCTACTTGAAGAAGAGGCCATGATAATGACGAAGTCAGGTCTCGAGCTTGAGAAAATCGGAGACCCGATATCTTTTTGGCAGGGTTGAGGACGGCGAGATAAGTCCCTCTGAAGAATGATCATGGACAATATATCCCCCGATGAATTTTCACCGGAAACTACGATTTCTAAAGTGATCCGAGTTTTTATTTGGCATGGAAGGCCGAAAACCTTTGGCCCTTTGCATGCTTGCAGTTGTACTGATTGCTGAATCACAATCATATAAACAATGTGACCTCCACAGAAGACGGCAGGCTAAACAGATTGGCTGTTCCCGAAAAGAATAGCATGTTCCAGGGACGTGCTCCCTGATGTCATTGTAATGCGAGAAACAGACGATACGACTGTTCAACTGCGCGCTCTAGCCTTGTGCCAGGGCGTCCTGAATGAGCCCAATGACACCAATTCATATATATTGAGATATATTTGTTACGCCGCCAACATAGTTATTCTCTCATCCGCTGAACGATTTCACCATTAGTTGTCCTGTATCCGTTTTTAGAAACATCTGCTGTCATACAAGAGTGAACAGGGAGAACTCCAAGGATATCACCAATCTGGAACTGGTCGAAGTCCTCGTCTGGAGAAACGACTGCGATCCCGTGCTCCTGGGACAAACTTCGTACGTACACTCCTTTCAGCGCAGATCCCCATTCTAAGCCACCGGAACATTTGACTGCTAGTCCATAAACAGTCTTTCCTTCTCTGTCTACCAAACGGTCCTTGGAAAAGTGCACCCCGCCTCCATACAGAGTCATTTCCCTTCGATGAGGGTGCTTCGCAACGATTGGGCAGGCCACGGCAACAGCAATGTCATCGATCCCGCATGACCCAATTTGAGCTTGCTCTAAGTCGTAGAATACAAAATTCCCAGGTCTCATCTCGTCGATTTCATTCCAAGACTCTGCGTCGACAATGCTACAGGAGGGAGTGTCTCCCATCGACACAATCAAATCCGGAAAGCGGCCAATGTACTCTGCTTTGAGATCAAGGAGGAGCTTTTTCGACGTATTGTGGATATCAATGACTTGATCACGTGATGTTGCATGGTATGTATGCCCCGCATGAGTAAGGAATCCCAAGAAAGATAAACGACGACAGGTTTCAGATCTCGTAAGAATAGGATTGATCCTGTCAACTTCCTTTGCTGGGATGCCAGTTCGGCCGTATCCAACATCGATTTTCAAGAAGAACCCAACGCTCCCGTTTAAACGATCTTCTAGATAGTTGATCGCCTCAATGTTTTCTACCAGCAAATTCAAAGTAACACCATTGTCGATCAACTTTTGGATAGTGTCCACTTCGAGAATATTCACAGGAAAGGCCACAGTGATGTCCTTCCAGTCAGCAGAAAAATACTCGGCCATGCTTAGGCTTGAGACGGTTATGCCAGTGATGTTTCCTTCTTCCCGCAGCCATTGGGCGATTTCTCTGCTCGCATGGGTCTTGCAGTGCGGTCGTAGCTTCGTCCTGCTGTCGTTTGCTTTTGACACCATTCGACGGATGTTAGCCAAGCAGCGCCTCTTGTCGATCAAGAACGTAGGTGTTGAAACTGTATAATTTTCGGACATTGTCATGGCTATTTGTAGTTTGAGAGTTACATTGTGAGTGGCCTACAAGAAACACACAGGCAACAACGAAAAGAGATGTGTTCGTTAAATTTTTGCGTCCGGTCGGACCCAAACGACTAATACGACTAAATCAAGAAAGAAAACTGTGCTAGAATCTGCTCGACAATGATAGAAGCTCCAAGAGATGTTGCAGACCCAAAAATGCAAGCATTTAATAGCAAAACGAACCAAGGGTCCTGAGGACACAGCTTTGAGGCAGGTTTGGCTACTTAGATTCAGTTCAAAGTCTGCTAGTTGCTGATCTACCAGACAGCAGAAGTAAAAAAAGCAAAGTTCTAGTTTTTAAATTATAATTCTAATCTGCCAAAAACACAACTTGATTGCTAATGTATTCAACCTGTGGCAGGTGTTGCCTTGATTGTTTAATTGCGTATTCTCCATTGTATCTCAATCAAATAGTATCGACTACTTCGATTTCATCGTTTGACCTCTCCGACTAGTTCTGAAAATCCACTATTCATACTGATAGAAAGCAATTCCGATGGTCAGAGCGTGAGAACCTATATTATTGCCTGCAAAACTCGAGCATAACAAGACCTAGCAAATCGCCCATCTGGGATCAGAATGGTCCCATTTCTCCCCATTCAAATTGATGTACCAGGAAGGCAAAGAATGAGCTTTTATTCGGTCCAAAGAAGGAGTCATCTGGTTTTTAAGAAGTCTGGTGGTGGTGGGAGGGTGAAGAAGTTCTGCTTGTGGACATTTTGGCACATAGTGAAAGGGACATTTCAAACCTGTACACGATTCGCCATTTGCATCTATATAAGGCAATCTAGTAGAGAACGCAAAGAAGTCGCTTCGTCCAGAGAGGAAAACGCAAGGAATCCTACTCGTGAAGAACGGAAACGCATGCAGTTGAACATGTTGCGTCATACTGAAGGGAAAAATTAGCACGCCATGTCAGAATCTGAACTATCTGGTGAAGACTGACTGCTGTGACGAGCCGCTTGTTAGCCAATCAAAACCGAGAACTGGCCAAAATAGTTGGCCGTACGACCAAAAAACGTTCTTTGGGGCAAAGAAGGTAATGATGCGGAAGCCGAATGGTAGTGAAGAAGGATATCAGTGCACCGAATCACAAATTTGTTGCCACGTAGACGAGAAGCTTCGCGTTTTTTTTGTCACAAAGAACAGCCACCTTCCATCTAACATCTGCTGGCAGGATAAGGTTCGTATAGAGAAGACGGCAGTTAGCAGCTCATCATAAAACATGATTCTCGATATAAATTCTCGTTACGGAAGCACCATGTCAGCGACAGCCGCACTTCTCTCTCACCAAAAGGCACAGGTTGAAAAGCCTAAGAACCTGAAGCGTGCGAGAAGCACTTGGGTATCTAGCTTCGACTTCAGCGATTTCTTCAGAGTTTCACAGGAAATCAATGGCATTCCCAGTTTTCCTTGCATCGAATGGAGCTTTGATGATGCAGAGGAAACAATAGCTGAATGGTACCCAGCATCCAAGCGGCGGTGCTTGGGAATGATAAGATCCAAGAGTCACATTGACCTTTCATCTATTGCAAAGGAGCAGCAACCCCCAACACTTGTCTCCAGATGACCCCTTTGCAGAATGCTCTGAACATGCCCACTACCTCATGTACTTACACGAGAACGGTCTCCTTCTATAAGTGGGCGTTGGTCAAATCTCTATTTCACCTCAAGCCAAGAAGTGTCAGATGGACTCCAAACCGGTTCCAGTCTGCACCCTAGTTTTGCATTCTTTAATAGATATCCACCATTTACACGATATAATTCCACTTCACTTCCATCTGTCTCTCATTGCAACACTCGATAGCTTCCGACTGCATTTTTCTCAGCTTCCATTGTCACTGCTACTGGTGACGACATTGTAGGATCGCACCAGACTCCGGTACAAAGGTTCACAACAGGCGCCCAAGACTCCGTAGTTCCCAGTGAGTTTTGCGCCCGTAGAAAAATCCAAAGGGACCCCGTTCGCATCGCTCACTTTCCCACCAGCTTCCTCGAGTACCAAGATTCCTGGAGCCACATCCCAAATCCACTCTTGGTACTCAGATTTTGGCAACCGCACATAGAATTCAGCGTCGCCACGTGCAACGACACCATATTTCGCTTGACTATCCATCCTGACAGCATGAACAATATCACCAGTGCTTTCACTCAGTTCTCCATGAAGCTCTTTTGCCATTCGCTTCGCATTTCCGTCGGGATCGCCAAAACCTTGCTCCACGCCTATACAAAATCGAGATTGATCGACAGGTGGGGGAGATTGTGGATTATATCCCATTCCAATCCGCTTTGGAGGCTTCAAGCCAAAAAGATCGAATTGATAGCATCCTCGATCCTTGCATGCTACAAAAATACATCCTATCGTACCATCGTCATCGAATGGCAGATTTGGGCATCCTAGAATGCCAACGGTCGGAATTCCGTCTTCCAAAAGACCCAACGCTATGCAGTATTGTTCTCTACGTAGGAAGCCTTTGGTTCCATCAATCGGATCCAAGCACCAAAAGGTAGTCGGAGAACCGTTTTCATAAAACGATTGTCCCAAATCGATGCAATCTCGGAGAGTATCTTCGTCCTCAATACTCTCCTCTTTGACGGCCTCCAATATTTGCTTTGTTAGGTTTGGCGTCAAGTTCGAACTTTTCTCCTCTGCCAGAAACGTTTTTGATACACTATTGGGAAGGCATTCCTCTAGATACTGCAATACGACAGCCTGACAGGCAAAATCTCCCACCGTCACGGGAGACTTGTCATCTTTGATGAGTGTGGCAATGGCATCCATCTTTTCCTGTAGATCGGTTGTAACGCGGCATGCCTTTCGAACAGCTTCAATGGCGACCGAAACAGTGGGCGAATCCAAAGAGTGAGACGACTTTACGTCGTTGGTCACTTCTTGCTGTTGACTCCATGCTCTCGGCCCAGAAGCTGCATTATGGCCAAAGGCAAAGGTGGTGCTGCAGTGTTCCAGGCGAAAGATAGCAAATAGCCACAAGGCAATGGTCGGCAATATCAGCTGATGATTCCGTTTACGGTTCATTCTTTTCTGTGTAAAGTGACGTGCATGTGACGGTCAATCCATTGCACTTGCAAATGAACGGCACACGTTTCTCATGAAGTCAAAAAGGTGTCAGGTGTCAGTTCGGCAGGAATTCTCATCCAACGATCGTCATCCAACTGGACTCGAACGACTGCATCGTCTGTCCTTCTGCTAGGGAGGAACGACGTGAAAATGGCAGCAATCACAACTCACAACTACACTGTTGACAATGACGAAGTCTAACTACTCTGACCATGACAAAGTCTAGTAAAGTAGGAAATCATCAGCAAAAATTCAAATAGCCAAGAGGAATCTAATCGACAAGCTTGCTTGCCAGAAGAATTCAACTCCATTCTTTCTGTTGAAATGCTTTTTCGTCCTCTTTCTCTCTACAGTACTACATCCCATGATGGCGCACTCTTGGGAATTTTCAATGAACAATGAAGCACGATCGAACAAATAAACATGCACGTGGTTGAACTGAGATACTCGCCTATTTTATCTTGTTCTTCGACGGTTTGAGTGAGAACCCGTACTAGTACCAACATACTTGCCTGTAGCACTTCCGCGATTCCCAAGTGTCCCTGTTTTCAGAGTTATTCTGCAGTTTCACTGTTGTGAAAATGTTGTTGTGAAAATGTTCTTGATATTCTCATTATACCCCTTGAGTGAGCACTATTCTCCCTCCTCTGACATGTGGCCTTTTGCTTTGTTCACAGTCCATACATACCTTTGCGACGTTTCTCTACCCTTCTTTATTCGAAAACAGTATCAGCGATCGTGACTCTTTAAACTTCTCATGTTCTGCAAAGATGTTGTTGAGAAAGACGTTCTTGAGGTTCTCACTCTCGTACCCGCTTGAGCACTATTCACCTTTGTGTGACACGCCGATTGTTCTTTTCCCCACGACTTTTCGTATCATAATTAATACTTCTAGATTTATTTCTACTAGCGATGAATCTTTGTTTCAAGCCATGTCACAAATTTGACAAGATTGCCAACTGAAAAGGCAGGAATGCTGGACTACATTGTGTCAGCCAAAACAAGAATTCTGCAATTTCCCATCTTTTTCGAAAGTTCGATTATTAACGGATTTGAGTCTGGTGTATTTAGTAACCGTAATTGCTGTTTAACGCCAGGGGCCTACTTCGTTGTTTTCCTACTCTGTACCGGATACCAAATCACAAAATGTGATCATCAACATCTCACAATCTACAAACACCACCAAAATGGCACCAAACAAAACAAAAGCCACGTCAAACTCGCAAGAGTCGCTCTGTTTCCAATCTCTCCCCCAAGAAGTGACACTTCACACCCTTGAGTTTCTCGACGTGGATTCCATCTGTCAAGTAGCCAGAACGTGTCATGAATTCCGCGATGCTTTGTCGTCGGAAGATGCCGTTGAACTATGGTTGTCGCAAAGCCGGAACAAATGGGGAGATTATGTGACTCGAAATACCCGCTTAGTGAATAAGTTGAAGATTTCCAAGGCACTAGGAGAAAAAGAAATAAACTTGCCAGTGCTGCTTTTTTTGACTCCAAGCCATTTGCCCTCCGAGGTGGACCGAAGCAGAAATTTTGTTGCTTCGGACCTCATTCAAGTGAGCAACGAGGACTGCAGTCTCCAATACAAGGGGGAAGTTGGTAGTGAGGTAGTTCATTCGATCCGATCGGACAACCCATTGCCCCGACCTTCTCTTCGGAAACCCAAGAAGAAATTCTCTGCGTTGTGTAAGCAAAAGTCGAAATGGAATCCGTTCGTGGCACCATTCGTTGAGAAGGACCAGTCAATGAATGTCACACCACGCGTTGTTTCGTACTTTGAGGTATCAATTGCCAAACCGGCCCTCGCCGAAGAGCGTCCCAGATCTTCAGTGGATGCAGCTGAAGCAGAACCGCAAGACTGCATTGCCATCGGTATTGCCACGGATATGTTTGACTGCAAAGGTGTGCTACCTGGCCACGACTATTCGTTTGCATATCACAGCGACAATGGTGGCCTCTATCACGGTACGGGGGGGAAGCACCGGCGTGCCAATCGCTATGGTCCTGGCGACGTGGTGGGATGCGGTGTTGATTACTCCAAAGGGGCCATCTTTTTTACCCGAAACTCCAAATTGCTGGGGTACGGATGGGAAGACTTGAATCTCAACTTCTTGGCAAACACAGACCTATATCCTGTTGTTGGTCTGGACTCAGCTAATCCAATATCCGTGAACTATGGACACAAACCATTTGAATTTGATTTGTCAGAGTATTGTCGGGAGCACTCAAAGACACTTTCGGCTCAATTCCGAATCTAAAATGGAAAGAACAACTAGTTTAAAAAAGATAGAAATTGTAGATATAAGAATACTGAAGATGATTTCTTATGTGTTATCCTTTGGTGTCGATTCCTTTTAGTATGGATTACATTGATTTTTGGTGAATGTGAAGTGCGATTCTTTCTGTGATCCTCATTTGCGATTCATTCCGTCGTTCGATCTTTTCTACTTCTCGGCGTTATTATTGTGCGTTGAACTATCACCTTCTTGGACGTTCTCTACAACCAATAGTAACGTTGCAACCCTACAAAGAGAGGGAGAGGACAAGGCAAAGGCTCAATAAGTTGACCAAGAGAGATAGGTGTGCTACCATGGTTTGGCTGGGATCAAGCACGTTGGGCGGGTCTCACAAAGAACGAGAGATAGTACTAAGGCTTATCATTCTGGGGCACAGCCGGAGGTGGGTTGAAAGCGGAGAGGGAGTTGAAAACCGAATGTCTAAATAAAACAATAGTTCGTCTGAAATGGACACTGAATAAGTGTTCTCGGCGATTTGTCGCCCTCTGATCTGGTGTCAGACCCTCAGAGTTCGTGCCACCAACAAATGGACAGCTGTACGCCGGAAGCATACGCCTGGTTCTGAAACCGATCAGAACCATCACTGGCCTATCATGCTGGATGGCATCCATCCTGTGCATTCCACTTTCCGAGCTATTTGAACTCTGGCGGCCACAAATTGACGCTGTGTTTGTTCTCGAACTGAGGCGAGGACTCGGTGCAGACAACTGAATGCACATAACGAACTAGTACAGATAAAATGTGCCACAAAATAACTGTAAAAAATACTACTCTCAAACTCTTAAGTCCGACTAACTGGTCGTGGAACCCTCATCAACACTTTGTGTTCCTGGGATGCTTTGACGCTGATTGTTGCCTTGACGCTTCGCCCAATGGATCATTCCAGGCTCAACATCTTCCACCTTCAATATTATCGAGCAGTTGCCCTCGTTTACCCAGCACGTATGCATTTCACCTTTCCCTTTAATTGGTATCAGTCCTCGCGACTTCACAGGCAAAGAAGGGCATTGCTTTTTTAAGATCTCGGCGGAGGCCAGCGAGCAGTGGATGCGGTTCGGCTTGGAACTGCTTTCCATCCTAGAAGCGGTATTAACAGAATCTCCAAACAAACAGTATCGAAGGTTTCTTGTCCCAACAATATCAGCAACCACAGATCCCGAATGAAAGCCCACACGGACGTTCACATATCCTTTCAACGGGTCCTCTTCGTCGATCAAGGTTTCATTTGCTTCTCTAACGGCGTCAATCGCAAACTCTGCGATGCGCTTTGCATGATCCTTTTCCTGTTTCTTTACAAGGTTTGTGACAGCCATGTAGGCATCTCCGATTGTTTCAACTTTGAAAACATCATGCTTTCGTGACAACGCGTCAAACTTGGTGTAGAGCCGATTTAGCAAGAGTGCCACTTTCCGCGCTGGGAGGTCTGCTGAAAGCTGGGTGAACCCAACGATATCTGAAAAGAATATAGTGACCATATCACGATGCTCTGGTTCTACCGAGCGACCGTCACGTAAAGCTTCCGCAATATGTCGAGGGAAAATATCAAACAAAGACATGGATGATGCTGCGTCAGTGGCGGCACGCTTGGGATCATCTGATATCGTTCGAACTTCGTCTCTATCCATCCGCTTTAAGCGCAGATCGATTTCTTGAAACGTCGGGCGAAGGCTTGCTTCGTCTTGGATGCAGTCCTGCATGAGAGATTGAAGCTGGGCTGGCATGTGCTGGGGAATCGGCGGTCGTTTCTGAACAAGTTTGTCCGCCACTAGATGCAAGATCGCTGTAGGATCCTCTCCGCTGTACGGTTCCTGTCTCGAATAAACCTCATACAAAACTATTCCAAAAGCATACACATCTGATGCAGTTGTGTTTCCACTCTCGCCCCTCAGCAGCTCTGGAGCCATCCAATAAGCAGTTCCAGCTATTCCACTGACAAGTTTATCATGGGAAAGTCCGAAGTCCGCAACTTTTGCCCGGAATCTACAGTCGACCAGAATATTGGCCTAGTACACAAAATCGAAATGGGTGTGAGCTCTAATCAGTAGCAGGAGAGATTTTACCGAAGTAGTCCATACCGATTTGACGTCGCAGTGGATAACTTGAGGAATAGAAGAATGAAGAAATCGCATTCCTTGAGATACATCCTGAAGAATATGTAATAGTAGATTGCCTTCAATGTGCATAGTTTCATTGTGTAGTACATCATATAGGGACCCGTGATCCATGTACTCCATAATCAGCATTGGTTCGGAGCCGTGCTCCAGCACAGCACCTAATGGAGAAAGATTGAGTGTTGATTCTTCGATTGTTTCGACAAATAACGTAGTGAACTTACCCATAATGGTTGCGATACAAGAGTGTCTCAACTTACACAGAACTCGCATCTCCTTAATGAAGTTCTTTCTCAACTTAGACCTACTTGTTTCCACCGATGCAATTGCAATCGGCGTTTTTTTTTCATCCGACGTACATCGCAAGACGCTTGTCGAGGACACACTTTGTACAATTGATCCGGTGTCAGCCACAGATCCTAAGTCCAGGTCCGGTTTACCTTTATTCCGTGTTTTTGATAGCGTTCCCTCGGAACTGTTCAGAGATTTTGCATCAGCACTAGCTTCTTGTTTCGACATTCCGTCTGCTTGTCGTGGTGGGAAGACACGCTTGATGGCCACATCGGTTCCATGGTACTCTGCTCTTAGAATCAAACCGAATCCGCCCCGCCCAATGACTTCTGGAGGATCAGCAAACTTGAGTTCTTCCTTCTTGATGTACCAGAGAGAGTCACTTTGTCTTCGCTTTCGTTCGAAGAAGAGGAATATGCCAACGGCTGCTGCCAACGCGACTAAGATGGGTGCAAAAACAGTGTGCGTCCATTGAGGCCCTCCCTCCACTGGAATCGGGGGACTGTCAGGCGGAACATTGGGAGTTCCATCGCTGAAAACGAAATCGCGGACTTCCTCCCATTGCCCATCTTGAAACACATCTGTGACATACGGCGTGAAACTAACAACAGTCTCTCCCGTCTCACTATCGACGACCTCAGTTGGAAGAAAGTTGGTTAGTCGGAATATCGCCCCAGTGACATCCCGTGTTCCTGTGATGTTATCAAAAGATACATGCCCGCTTGCGCCAACAAATGAGCTTTCTGTGAAATGTTTGAAATGTGTTTCACCATCCAGAAATCCATCTCCAGAGATGCCACTGCAGGCTGACAGGCCAAGTGCAATTGCGGCATCGAAATTACGAGCGGCAAAGTTACTTGCCAACGGAGCGGAAAGGAAAGAACCGTCCTCCATAAACGGGGGATGGGCTCCCAAATCGGGGTGGTTGTACTCAGGGAACACAGAAGTGAGATACCGTAAATCGTCTGGGTTCCTCAGCTTTCCCATCTCCTCTGTGAAGATGTCATATGTCGCCATTCCGGGCAATCCTTCTGCCAGCTGAAGCTTCCCAACTCCTCCATAAGCTAGGCTCAACGGCGACCCTTTCTCGAAGTATCTATCTCCAGGGCCTCGCGATGCTCTACCAAGGAACCAAGTGTGCTTCCCATTCCCAACAACATCCATGTTGTATGCTTCAGTCATCAGATCATCAGTCCAAAATACTGTACAGAAAACATACCGATACCCGGATCCCTTGACGGCTTCTATGGTAGCTTTCGCTGCATCTTCTCCTTCAGTCATCGGAATTGAGAGAATGACCATATCTGGAGCATACTTTCTTGCCGCCTCCAGCACACCGAGAGCATTGGCATTACCAAGAGTATCAGTAGTATGTATGACTGCCAACTTTGTGACTTTCAGAATATTTTGAAGATAGACAACAATAGGCACCACGCCATCAGCTTCGGAGGGCATTGTTCTCCCAAAGAGCTGATGCATGCTTCTGTCATCCAGATCTGTGCTCCCGGCTGACCCTGAGACTTGAGGATATCCGAACAGTCCAGTCACAATCGAAGTGGGAACGGAAGTTGATGAGAATCCGGTCCCGACAAAAGCACTAGGCAGGCGTTCTGCCGCTCCTTTTTCGCGGTCAATCAGGTGGATAACTTGGTTGAGGGCAGTCTCTGTGTCGAGCTGGGTGTCAGCGAACTCCACAGTGAAACGGACATTGCATCTGTCATTCAAGCCTTCGACCTCAGGAACAATGGTGCCATCACCTGCGTTCAGGTGTTGAGCTGCCAACGCTATTGCAGCTGCATCGATATGGATCCCGAGGAATGGAGCAGCACCATTAATAGTGAAGGATAATAGACCAATCAAGTTGCACAGAACAACATCTTCCTCTGCGCCTGGATCTTGAAAGATATCAACATTGCTTCCTTCTTTTCTAGTGATTCTGCCTGTTGCATTGAGACGGAGATGATCGTAATGCAATAGCGACGATAGCATCGATTCGTCTGTTTGTGGTTCTGTCACATTGAAATCCATTCTTTGGTCGTTGTTTTGTTTTGGACCCTTGCAGATGAAATGATGGCAATGGGTTGAATTTCATGGAAAGCGAACAACTATTCTCCGATTCGGCATTGAAGGTATCTGATTGGGCCTTTTCAGGTGCACTGTTTGTTTGGCCGTTGCCATGCTGATTCCAGTGTAAATCATATCATTACAAAATGCCAATAAAGTTCCGAAGAACATAGATGGAAATGTCAACCTGTTTCCGGCGACCATTTGGTCTCTCGTACAAAACTTTCATGCTTTGGGCTTCTTCGCGCAAATCTGCGGTACTTGATCTGGCTCAAAAATGGCAGTCATAAGATTAGGCCAATTTGGAATAAGCTCTATGGTTTCACTCCATAGAGCGCGTTGTATCTAAACATGGTAATGTCTGGGGTTCAAATCCCAGTACAAGACTTGGCTACTAAATTGCAATTTGCTGACACCAGAGCCGGGAAGGGGCATTGGAAATATGGAGCAAGAGATTGGGAGGAAGTCTTTCTAGTGACAGGTAAGGTTGGCGCAATAGTAGTAGCTATGTTGGTCTACTATTTAATGCGATATACCTGAATAATAATGGATAGCAAACGTTCTAAGATTAGAGTAATGAAATCAGTTCTATGTTTAACTCCATAGTGCATTGTTGCTAAACATGGTATAATCTTGGGTTCAAATCCCAATAGATTGCTAGTTTGCAATGTGTTGACTCCTGAGCTGGGACAGAAAAGCGGCGAGGGGCATCAAAAATATGCGGCATAGTATTAGCTGAGCTGGGATGGAAAAGGGGCGAGGGGCATCAGAAATATGGGGCATTGGACTAGCTCTGTTGTTCAATTTGGGTCTGTCTACATGACCTGATGATACCGAGGTTGAGATGGGTTTGCAGCACAGGTCAGCACAATCTCTCTTCCTTGCTGCCGAGGTTGCAGCACAGGTCAGCACAATCTCTCTTCCTTGCTGCCTTCTCTGACACGATTCTCTCTCGATACAAGGGAGATATTGGTAGTGAGGTAATCCATACAATTTGATCTGACAACCCACTAGCCCAACCTTTTCTCTGGAATCCAAGAAGAAACTCTCTGCGTTTGGGAAGCTGGCTAAGGTGCTGGTGACGTGCTGGTGACGTGGTGGGTGTGGTGTTGACTACGTGAAAGGGACCATCGTTGTCACTCCATACTCCAAGTTGTTGGGTTGCGATTGGGAAGACTTGAGAATCTTGACTTTTTGGCAAAACACAGACCTATATCCTGTAATTCCCGAGTCTAAAATGGAAAAGAACAACTACTTTAAAGAGATACAATTTGTAGTTACAGTATAAGAATACATACTGAAGACTCTTTGAGGTTCCCATTTTTTCTTTCGTTTCTTGGGGTGATTGTGTAGCTAATAACTCTCTCTTATGTAGCTAGTAACTCTCTCGTGCTCGTTCGTGATTCAATCAGTCATCCGGTGCTTTCGCCCGCTGGCTGGCCCAAGATCAATCAGGTACATAGTGTGTTGTGCTTCCGAGTTACGAGTGGATCTTTTTAACATAAATGTTCAATCTTGACGACATTATGCCTCTAATCATGACCTTGTCGGAGCCCAATCAGTTATCGCGATACAAGACACATACAACTTGAATGTGTAACACACACAAGCCTCATTTTTTTAGTCTGGTCGTGACTGAAGATCTTGAAGACCTTCACAGTCTCAGCTGGCATAAAAAGGACGTGTACACTCTATCTACATTGGCACACACTGCAATCGTCACTAATGTTTTCCTAGACGCAATACCCATCACTCATGGACGAGAATAAGGTCGGTCAATCCCATAGAGAAGCGCTGCCATCAACTACCATCAACGTATTGGTGTGTCTTGTGCAGTGGAATGACCATGAAGACAGATACCTTCCGGATGCAGCTCACTTCGACAACATGTGGAACGGAGAAAGCATGACGGCTGCCAACCCTGGGGAATCAATAGCTCACTGGGTAGAATCAAACTCATATGGCAAGTATTCGGTCCAGGCAACAGTGGTAGACTGGCGGCGCCTGAGTAGATCCGAAGCATATTGGGCGGACGGGAACATGGGGAACAACGAGGGGGATCGAAGCATCGAAAGGGCGTTCGTTCCTATTCTGGAAGCGGCAGTCAAGTCAGGTATAGACCTGGCAAAATTTGATAACGATGGCGATGGATATCTAAAGGACGTTATTTTCGTCCATTCTGGATTTGGAGCTGAATTGGGCGGAACCGACTGCTACACCGGAGCATCGTACTTGGACCGCATCGTATCAAATGCATGGAAGGCAGATGAAGAAATACGGTCCACTGGTTTGCGACTCAAGGGATTTGTAACTGTGTCTGCATTCAATCATCTTTGCAACCTAGGACCTGCACATATTGGTGTTCATATTCACGAGTGGCTACATTCCCATTTCAAGATACCTGATTTGTACGACTTAGGGGGACGTTATGACGACAGTCGGTCAGCGGTCGGTGGACTTGGCGCTTACGATATCATGTGAGTTGAAGTTCACAGGAAATTACTGTTCTTTCGTCGCAAGTTTTTCCCTCATTTCACTGTCAATTGCTTAGGTCTTATGCCGGAGGACCGAGGGGATCACCAAGATTTCCAGGAACACTCTCCCCATACAGCAAAATGGAAATTGGCGTATTGGACCCGATTGAGATTACAGAAGACGGTGTTTATACCGCAAGAGCATCAGAATACTACCCTGACATATACATGATATCTGTCCCGTTCCCTTCTGGAGAGTACTTGCTGATTGAAAATAGACAACCAGTTTTGTCAGACCAAGATCTATGGAAACCTGGGGGCATTTTGATATACCATGTCGACGAAAATACAGGAGGAAATGGAAACCGAGTCCGAGGAGGTCCCTTTCTAGAAGGCTGGCCAGGCAATGGCGCTCACTACAAGGTGGCCCTGCTACAAGCGGACGGAAAATACGAACTAGAGCAAGCCCTGAACCAAGGCCACATTGCAGATTTCTGGAAGACTGGCGACGTGTTGGGTCCGGGCAACGGAGAATCTGAAGCAACAGAAGACGGTGTATACCCGAATACTGACTCTTATGTTGGCGGAAACATATATGTAACTGGACTTGAAATTGGCCAGTTTACCGAAGAAGGTCCAGGGGTTTGGAGCTTCCAGGTGAAAAACCTTGTCCCATTTCCTCCTTCCACCGCTCCAACCAGAGCTCCTAGCCCCCCGACTCCAAAGTTCGACCCGAATCCACAAGATCGTGAACGAGTGAATTGCTATGGACCAGTGTTCAATGATCCGGATTACTATTGCGATTGTGTGAATGGCTGTTTAGACGTTTCAAATTTCGTCTGCAGCTGTGATGAAGCCAGGGCTTGTTGTGCCAAGTATTTGGATTCTGACGACGATACAGATGCGCCATCGGTTTCTGTTGCCCCATCGGTTTCTGTTTCGCCATCATTCAACCCTTCATCTTCTCCTACCAATACTCCCACACGCCAGCCATCATCCCAACCATCGAGCTCTCCATCGTCGATTCCAAGTGCAGTCCCATCTGAATCGCAAAGTCCCAGCGCAGAGCCATCATCCCAACCATCTAAAGAGCCGTCGTCTATGCCAAGCTCTGTGCCCAGTTTTGTTCCTAGTGCGGCTCCGTCACTGTCTATGGCACCTTCTGAAATGCCATCCATGTCACCGACCGTTGATACGAGCATGGAGCCGCCGTTTATCGCAGCTATTGTCGCGGGCGTGCTTCTCCTGCTGGCTTTGCTCTTATTTTTTTGGTTCCGGAGAAAACCGCGGCCCATAGTAGCTGCAGGAGGCGGTGATGATGACAATGACCAAAACGATGGATTGTTTTTGGGTCGCGAGAATAGCGGCCTCTCATCTTTGACATCTGGCAGAAACTCCTACATTTCGAGGTTGCGATACTGGGGTTATACTGGTTCACTTGGCTCTCCTGGTTCGGTTGGCTACGGTCAGCCTTTTGGACCTGCCCTTGGACGGAACCATCCCTCTCAACCTGCGGAGCAACCTCAAGATGAACCTGACCTTCTGTTTCAACCTTCGAAACCTCATCGTGAACCTGATGACCTACTTCAACCTTCGGAAGCTCATCATGAACCTGATGACCTTCTGTTTCAAAATTCGGAATCTGATGATGAACCTGATGACCTTGTGTCTCAACCTTCGGAACCTGATGATGAACCTGATGACCTTCTGTTTCAACCTTCGGAACCTGATGATGAATTTGATGGCTTTCTGTCTCAACCTTCGGAACCTGATGACGTTTTGTCTCAACCTTCGGAACCTGATGATGAACCTGATGGAGTTCTGTTACAACCTTCGGAACCTGATGATGAACCTGATCTTTTCTCTCAACCTCTCTCAACTACATCGCACTCTGAAAACTATGGATTTATGGTATGAGAGTCTTATCATCATTGAGTGCTTCTACATGTTTCCTTTTTTCTGCAGTATCCAAACTCTAACTGTAGTAATCGAAGTGATATTTTTTCTATGTACGCATGCGAGACTATGAGAATTTAGCAGATTTGAGGACAGTATTCACATCTTGATCCCAAATTTCTTGATAGGAGGTTATCAAGCCAGTCTCTTTGTCGCGCTTCAAGATTAGCTTTCCAGAAAGGTAGACGACCGGTTTGAAAGGAATATTGAAACAAAGGTACTCTGAAAATAAAAAGCTGGCTTGTTCATCGGTAACTTTCAGAGAATTGGGCACCAACGTCACTTCAGACTTGGATGGAACAAACAGCTTCTTAGTTCCCTTGATCCATTTGTCCAATGTGTATGTATCAATTTCGTCCGTAAACACTGCTGACTCATCGTATATTTCTCGTGTCAAATCGGCCGAGGCCAAAAACTGTTTGGTTGTGACATCCTCGGCAATGATCTTGGCCAGATCCTCATTCGACAAATTGGTGAGCTTATTCTTTGTTTCTTCTGGAGAAGCTGCTGCTGCAGTTTGTGGTGCATTCAACAATCCTCCTGCAGCAACAACAAAAGATGCTCCCATTTCAAACGAAACACGCCTCGACATCGGGGATGTCGATGGAGACCATGCCACAACTGTTGAAATAGTCAGCAAGGACATCAAGAGAAAATTTCCCATGGTCAACTTCGTCATTCCTCTCAAATCTTTTGAAAATTGACCTTGGGTATACCAAGGCTGAAGCATCATCGGTGATGATGTGGCATGACGATGCCTGATTTCTTGGCTTATCATTGAACGGATGACTCACTCGAGTGGATTGGTGGTCCCGGTCTTTCAATATATTCAAAAACGTTCACGGACACTGTGACTGGTACCCACCCACAGCAAGTATACAATTCTGAAGTGGACACTGGAACGGAGAAGGGTTGTTAAAAAGTTCCCGTGATCCGTGAGTATTTCCTGGATGAACACTTCCGCATATTTATGTTATGCATAGACTTCTTATTTTACAGCTCGTCAACCGAAGTTAGAAGTGGATAGTTAACGAAAAAGTATCGAAGCGAAAAAGGCGCTACTAAACAAAGGAAATCCCGAGATGACTTTTTCACGGATCACGTTTTTCGGCGAAACAGGTGATCGTACGTGTTTTTTAGCAAGTACTACAACCCACATGCCTTGCTACATGAGACCTCGTGCAAGAGATCTGCTCTGTGTCTTCCTGTGTGCCGGCCGTGTGCCAGCTGTTTGTTTGTTCGTTTTCATCGAGCAATCTCACAACCAACAAGATACTTGTGTCACCTTTACGATTGCTCGAAACCGCAAGCAGAATAGCCAATGACAGCAAGTCTAGAGTTGGGAATGAATAGGCTGGAAACAGCTGAAGGAGGGGAATCGAAGAGTAGCTCATCGCTTCCTCGCCGAGTTTCATTCTCAGACATTCAAGAAATTCACCGAATCGAGAATAAGGCTTCGCTCTCTCGGAAGGAGAAAGTCAACCGTTGGATGACAGCCTATGAGCATGACAGAATCAGATGTGAATGCGACAGAGCGATGTTCCACCTAGCAAAATCAGAATCTCCTGCGATGAAGAATGATCTACGCGGTTTGGAGTTGTTTGATCCCGAAACCATTAGCAGATCCAGATCGAAGCACCGAATGGCCGTGACTGCTGTGGTACGCACGCAACTGGAGCAAAAGCGTTGCGGATTATCCAATCCTGAAGATATTCGACGCGTCTACAAGCAATTTGTCCGCGACAGCATTGACGATGCACGCGCCAACGCCTCTATTGATCATGAAGAGGTGAAGGACTACATGGCTACGACAATGACGGAGCTGGAAACACAGGAATGTTTGAAGCAAAAGAATCGAAGTAAGAGTCTACAAAGAAGGCTTTTAGGGTCGTTGAACAAACGGCTGAGTCGCAAGTCTGGAAACAACCAATAGGCAACATCCCTCTGCTATCGTCACGAACACTACATGCACGAACTACATATGCTAGATATAGTAACAAAAATATGACTTCTTCTTTTACCACTTGAGACATCAAAGACTCGATCATTAGCGTAGATTTGACAATTCCACTGGGCTAATGTAGAACAGCGATTAATTGGCAACTATATGATTAGGAAAAGGATTTCGTTTCCCTTTGCTTTTCGTCAAGATTTGGATCCGCTTTCGGTTCTCCTTGCTCAAAATTTTCCATTGACTCAACATCTCCTTGAAGGACGTGAACAACTTTGCCACGCGTTCTGTATGGCCAGCAAGCAAAAGGTCGAGACCACCATGAAAGATTAGAGAAACAGTCTGCGTATTGATATTGAAGGAACTTTCGGCAGTAGAAATAACAGCATCCAGGTATGGCTCCATATCCTTCTTTGATCGTAGCTTCCGTTCCTGCAAGGACTCAACATTGTCTACAACCTTAGTACATACGTCTGGAAGCTTGCACGTTCCATGGACCAACGAAATGTTGCGTGACAGCCAACGAAAATGTTCCAATTGGCTCTTTCCGGCCAATTGCAGCATGGCGATGACGGATGGGTCCGATTTTGGTAACCCTTTCTTCTTCATTAAGAATCTTGCTTGCGATGTTGCCACAACTCGTAACGAGTGATAGGCCTTTGGATGGAGCCAATGCAAGGCTGAGAATTTGGACGCAATGATATTTTGGATAATACAGCATTCCATGACCATGGCCGGATGAAAGCCAGTGGATTCTAGTCGTAGCTTGATAGCATCCAACTTTTGACTCAGCTCCTCTTGCGCTTTCATTTGTTTTTCAATAGTATCCTCCGATGATGTATCACCCTTCCAATCACAAGCTTGACATTTCCAAGAAAGATCAGCTCCCAACTGAAACAACGTCCCTTTAACATTGCAATGATGACAGTCCAATGGATTGCATTCATCATAATTCAAACACCGTGAGCATTCACATAGAAATCCTTTGCTCTCGTGAATATTTTGGCGTCGTTGAGAACGTGATTCTTCATACACATGACTCTGGTAACTGATGCTGAGGCGCTCATTTTTGAAAATTGGGACCTGAGTGACATATTCCAATAGTCCTTTTGAGGACGTTTCAAAGGAAATGTTGGGTGCACACGAGTGTTCTACTTTCGATCCCATTGTAAAGAGAGCCGCTTTGGATAGTTCCGAGTCGTAGCCTTCAGTAGTCGTCCCCTCTGGCTGATAGGCATGGGCATTGATCAAGGCAATTTCTACCAATGTTCGAGCCAAGGTAGGATCGATCTCCTCGTTTCGTTTCTTCTTCATTAGTAGTAGATCAGTTTGTATCCGTTCCATGATTTCTTTCTCACCCAAGACGGAATCGGCTTGCATTTCCAGTATTTCCTTTTGTGTTTGTGGACTTGCGTTTTGATAGGCATCCCAAAGGGCTGTATAACCCGTTTGATCTTCAAAAACGATTGCTGGAGCCTCGCAGAGTACAATTTCTCCAGCCTTGAAATCTTTCGTAGCCAATACGACTCTTCCCAAAGGTGAATTGGTATCCACTACCTGAATACCATCATGTTGTTTCCCATTCTCCATCTCCACCGTTGTTGCTGGTGGTGGTGTTGGTGGTGCTGGTGCTGGTGTTGGTGTTGGTGATGTTGGTGTTGGTGCTTTGGAGGAGGCGGCGAGTTTCTTGCATTCCAGTTTGTGTGACCTTTTAAAATGTTCCATTTGACATTTTCGATCATGATACCATACTTTCTTACAACGAGAACAGCTATGTAACTTTTGATTTTGTCGTGGAGGTTTGCCGCAATTGTTGCAGGTGCTACCAACGATTGCCTCGGTTGCTGCTGCCATGGTTGGCATCAAGAGAGGAGTCGGTCTTTTGGTTGTGGCAGTGGCTGGGTTGAGAAAAAACAGAATCTAGAACACAACTAGATCTGTCCCTTGAGGATACCTGATTTGGGGTCATTCCAGTCATTATTCGAATCTTGGCAAATGCACTCACAGTCTGTCAGGCTGGACGTGGATATATCTGCTGATACCAAACCAACACGTCACTCACAGTTCTTGTGGGTTCGCATCGCTGATGTATGTCACATGACACATCCTGCAGCTGGCATGAGTTCAAAAGATCGTGAATGTACTAACAACGCAGATTGTTGTGTCACAGCACTTCGCTTCAAATCAGAAACAAAAAAACAAACATCTTGTTGACTGAGAAGACAATATATTGAATCATATTTAAAAGAAACGAGACTATAGAAAAAGATGGTCAGAGCTCAACTATTCATCACTGCAGCATTTTTGGCTGGAGCAAATGCATTCTCAGCAAACCAAATCCCAAGCAATGTACGTTCTGGCTGGATTGGATGGCCGATGGCTTTTTTGGTGCTTGCCGATGAGTTTGGCTAACACTCTCTGTTTTGTCTTATTGGACGTTTATTCATGATAGGAAGCGGCACAATCTGCTCGTCGTGATTTCTTGAAGACCTCCGCTGCAACTGCCGCAATGGTCCTTGCAGCGCCCACCATGGCATCGGCGGTCGTGGAGGTTCCCGAACAGATCACAACGTATGAATATCCCAACGACTGGGGACTCAAGTACAAGTACGATGAGGATGCCGAGAAGGTCCGTGCTCACATGTATTTGGCCACCACCTTGGGTAAGGGTGCCACCAACATGGAAGATTACGGAAAGAACATGAAAAAGGAAATGGTCGATTTCGTTTCCTACTACCGTCGATTCCCCCAGATTGCCGGCAAGCCATCCTTCAGCACCTTGTACACCTCCATCAACGTCCTTGCTGGACATTACACGTCGTACGGGTACAAGTACCCCATTCCGGAAAAGCGCAGAAAGCGTTTGTACCAAGAATACGCCGAGATCTCCAAATCCCTCAAGCGTGGACGTTAAGAAGGCTGCTATAGTATAGTATATAATGACTTGTGCATGTATGCCACACATGACACAGTACTAAGGGAATGACGAATCCTCTTGAGTCAAACTCTCAACGATGCTGAGATTAAGAAGTAGATATTGCAGCGAAATGAGACTGAACAGATCATACTACGAAATTTTGCTTCCAGCTACTACTAGTAGCAACTAGATGGCATCCTCTATGGTTTCTATTTAGATTCATTTGGGTGCCGAATCTGATATACTTATTTCTTAAATAAGAAGTGCCAACGATTGCTGCCCTCCAGGTTCTGTTGGACTACACAGTCAATGCTGGTTTCTGGTCCAGTCCATAGTTTCTATTTCTTTAGTTGCCCTTTTTGTGATAATCTGCTGTTGGAAGAAATATGGCTTTTTCTTTTTCATTGTTGTTTTGTGAAAAGTAATGTTTGAATCAGTACTCTATTACAGCCACAAAGGACTTGCCGTTCAATGCCCCCTTCTTTTTATTATTTACTGGCTGTAGTAGTAGGTACCCAAAAGAGTCAAGAATAGTACCAGCAGGAATCTCTCCCCCATACACATGCGAAAAACTGCAACAGAATAGTTTGCTTTATAAAGTAATAATGATAGCGATATATAGTAGGAGGAGTCAAAAAAAGCAAACTAGAAAACATAGAGGAAACGAACTTCGCACACATTCTCTGTTTTCCAGCTAGTACTAGGCAGGCAATAGTGCTTTATGCAGCAGCAAAGCAGAGCTCATAATTTTTGTTTTGTCTTATTTCTTTCAAATGTGGTTTAAAATTTCCTAGACGTCTCCTTTTTCGAATGGGCCGTTTGGAGTTTGGCATACGAGTACAAGAATCCACCCGCCATACTGATCGAGATAAAGAACCAGGTTTCATTGGAAATTTTGTTATCGAACAAAAAGTATCCCAAAATGGCAATGGGGACCTTATTGATCGATCCAATAATGGCATAGGTAGTCGGCCCGGTCAGAGATACGCAATGTAGGGATGCAAAGTTGAGCAAGAATCCCACCAAACCTGCAAAGGCATTCTTTTGGAGGTAATCGGGCGTATGGATGGCTTCTGTTTGCAAAAAGAGTTGAACTTCTCCCATGGCATAGGCCGCCGGTAGCAAAAAGAAGATGCAGAGCAGATTATTGTAAAAGACCATCCCAAACTTGGACAGTTTGACAGTTTTGGTAGCAAATTTCATGTAGAGGACATAGCCGGAACACGAAAAGCAATTGAGCATCATCCAAAACAATCCCGTGGCGGAAACGGAAATGTCGTTCCAAGCTGCCATGACGGCTCCTCCAAGCATAATACCAAAGGCGACAATGACGAGTGTTTCCGAGGTCGACCCAAAACAGTAATAATCTCCAATGGTGGTGATAATGTTGGTAATGTTCTTGAAAATGGTGACCATGGGAACGGAATTGTGTTGGAGGGATGCCATTCCCGTAAAGAGCATGAGGCAGAAAAAGATATTGACCGGTGCCCATTCGCGTGCCGTTCGTAAGGAGAAATTGGGATACTCAACCCATTTGAGGCACTTGCACAATTCGACAGCAACGACAGCGACAATCGCTTGAAAGACCACCAACAAAATGTTCAAATCGCCGGCAATCACATCTTTGTAACTATAATAGTTGTAACGGAATGAGTGGGGTGCGTTGGGGTATGAAAGGATGCATTAGATACCATGGAGAATGCAGGCCAGATCAACACTCAAAGAGAGAATTGTTTTTTTGACATACCTTGAGGCCAAACTCTTATTGACAAGAACCATCGAAACACTGCAAAAACTGTAAAAGCCACACGCACTCAAAATCTTTCCATTTTTGGCAGATTCTTCGTAGCAACTCTGAAATATTCCCTTTTTATTTTCCAATGTGGGTGAGGAAACATCATCCCCATTGCTGGCGGCTTTCTTGAGCAAGGGTTGATTCATTTCCACATCTTCTAAACTACGTTCCGATGTATCCATGGTGGAAAGGGAATGACGTTCGGACAATCCACGTTGCATTGGCGGATCCGGAGGCTGTTGCTGCTGCTGCTGTTGTTGCTGTTGTTTCTGGGCGGAAGCTGGCGTGGTATTGCACATGGCGACGGAAAAGGATTGTTTTTCTTATTGCTGATGGCTTTTGACAATTGAGATTCTAGGAACAACAGATGTTTCTACCCCCCAAAAAGAATGTAATAAATAATAAGAACAAACTTGGAGTGATTGTGCCTTTTGTAATAATGTTGGACAGAATTGGTGGTCCGCTGTGTGGGACTTTTTATTTTGTTGTGATTTTTTCGTTTTTGTCGAAACATCAAGACCGTCTCTCTCGGTAGTGTGTGCATTTTGACATTTACTGTGGAAGCAGCTGCTGGCTCGACCGTTAGAGGAAAAAATGATGGAATGGGAGTTGGTACACGTACTAGTCAATTATTGCTTGGTCGGAACGGAAGCATTCATACGTACTATATTTGATTTCCTCACGGACAAACGCGCCTGCCATTCTTGAACACGTGCGATCCGTTGCCGAAAAAATGGGGGTTAATAAAGTTTGGGGTACTGTACTTTCTCCCCCTCGTTGGAACTTCGTACGTATGGTATTGGTGGACAAACGCGCCGGCCATTCTTGAAAGAAAAAAGGGGTCTGCACTTTTAGTTGTCCCCCTTGTTGGCACTTCGAAAACGAAGAACGTTGTCTGTTTGTGACAGCTCATCCATCCCGGATGTTTGTGCCTTTCCAATCTGTGTCTGAAATCATTGGCAGGCAGTAGTTGTTGTCTGGGGGTAAAGGGAAGAGAAGAGGGTTGGTATGGCACGAATAGGCCTGCTGCTGTAAATGACAAATTCCTAGAGAGAAAAGCTAGAACAGGATTCCGTCTACCAACCTACCCTTTTATATCCAGAACAACTGCAGTAGACTACTGAAGTGCAAACCATGAGGAGTGCACGAAAACGAAGTCAACAAGACGACGCTAGCGACAAAAAGAGCAGTAGTAGTTCTTTGCATCAACAACAACATCAGCAACAACAACAACAGCAGTCGACCGATCAATCAGAAGAGGAACAGCAGTATGCATCAGATGCCATGGAAGAAGACATCAGTCCTATGAGCCAAGCTGCTACTGCTGCTAGTCCTAATCCGACGTTTTCGTTTGGTGGTGGAATGGTGGCGAATTGTTTGACTCGCGAATTGAGGAATCTGCCCACTCATAATCAAACCGAAGTCGCCCAAGATTTGTACGGGATTGCCGATCATCCGACATTGGCACACCAGTTTGAACCATCCGTCTACCAAGCATTGGAACATCAGATTGGACTCCTTCCAGATAAGGCTGCCTACGAATTGGCTGAGTCTCAATCGTATGACTTTGTACACGATTCATCCTTTCAAATCATGTTTTTACGAGCCACCTTGGGCGATGTCAAAAAGTCTGCCAAACGGATCGTACGACATTTCAAGATCAAATTGGACCTGTTTGGGCCACAAAAGTTGGTACAACGCATCACCTTGAAAGATTTTGAAAACGATCCGGACGATTGGGAAGCCCTGGAATCGGGAGGATTTCAAGTTTTGAAGAAACGGGATCGGGCCGGTCGGTCGGTCCTCTTTGGACGGTACACCTCCTTTCGATACAAACGACCCGCAAATATGTTACGGACCTTGTGGTACATGTGGATGACCCTGTTGGAAGATGAAACGAATCAAATCAAGGGCGTTACGGCGGTGGGATATGAAGTTGGACGAAATCCACTGGAACGATACGATCGCAAATCGAAACCAGCAGCCGCCTCATCTGCCGCCTCCGCCACCAATGCCTCTTCCACCACCTCATCACCAATGAAAGGTGACGAGGAGGAGGAGGAGGAAGAAGAAGAAGCTGAGCATTTTTCCTTTGAAATGTCCTCACATGGACATGGTGGATTTGATCGAGAATTGTCCAAACAAATCACGACCATTCCTCTGGCTGTTCCCGTTCGGCCCGTCAGTTATCATCTTTGCACCGATTCCGATCAATGGGTCGCCACACTCAACATGGTAATTGCAACCATTTGCAAATTTATGAGGCTTCGAATGCGACTCCATCATGGTACGTACGTTCTTTTTCTTCGTTGTTACTATACACAAACTGTAGGGTTAGCATTACCTACCTACTACTGCAATTGTTATTGCTACTGTTTCTGCTGCTGCTACTAGTAGTAGTATTTGTTGTTGTTGTTGTATCGTGGGCACGCAAAAAAAGACAAAAACGCAAACTATGTTTTTTCTCATGACATGTTGTGTCTTTTTCCTCTTTGTTGTGGTTGGGAATGTGTCTTAGGAAGCGATCAGGAATGTAAATATCAATTAATGACACATGGATTCCCGGCCGATGCTATTCCGGTACGAGATGATGGGACCTTGAACCTTACCAATCATTTGGAATGGATTCAACATCGACGAGAGATTGAATCCAGTCTGCCGTGACAACAAAAGGAAGGAAGGAAGAAGAAAAAAAGACGACGACGACGTGGTGGCTGCAGATGCTTGAAACCCCGTATCTAAAATCTGCTATTTTAGAGAGAGAGGACACTACTACTAGTTTAGCGACACGACTAGTTTAGCAATCATTCTCAGATGAAGAAAAACCAACTTATCATTTTCCTTCCTTTACTAGCTCATTTTTTCCTTGTTTGTGTTCCGCCAGGTATCGATCGTGCAATTGTGGATGAAGTCGACCCAATAGAGTCAAGAAACGATCCGACATGATGGGCATTTCATGGGTACTGACAACGACATTGTAAATGTCTTGAATCAATTCCAAACGACGTTGTTGCTCCAATTGACTGCTGCTGCTGCTGCTGGTGCTGCTAAAAGATGATGAAACATCATTGCAAAGACAATCCAACAAGGCTTCCAAAAATTCAGTCGAATTCATAATGGATGTTTTGTTGTTGGAATCATGACTTGCCGCCGTTTCAAATACATCACGAACCAGTGCCAATCGTTGTTGTTCATCATCACTCAACGACAGGCATTGCAAGAATAGACGATAGGAATTGGCACCAAATGATCCAAGAACATTGTCCTGTTGTTGTTGTTCCTTGGTGGCATGCTGATACAAGTTGGTTGCAATTTCCACCGCTCTCTGTCTCGTTTTCTTGTCCGAACTATTCTTTCCAATGTGCCAACAGGTTTCCCATACCAAACTATAGCAAATCAAAGTGGGAGCATTGTTCACGTCGTAAATGTGAGATACCTTTTCTGGATTCGTTTGATACAATAATGGTCGAGAGGAAACTTGAAGGTTTTGGAATATGGAATAGGCACGTTCCATGGCGGTATTGTCATTTTCTTGTTGTTGTTGTTGATTAGTATGCTTTGCTGTATGGACCCATGCTCGAAGAGCATGTTTGGAAGCAGTCAATAGTGAGATTGGATATTCTCCTTCTTGTTGTTGTTGTTGAATCCATCGACATAGTTCCAATCGTGTCAATACTTGATCGGCTTGGTGTCCCCATTCGGCCAATCGGAATAATACGTTGAAGGTTTCCGCATTGGGATACCAAACTTTATTGGTCATCATTTTATCAAATAATCCCAATGCATAGTCAAATTCATAATCATCATCATCCTCCTGATCTGGACGAGTGTTAATATTTTCGCTTTCTTCTTGACGACGACGACCACGAGCCTTGGAACGTTGTTGTTGTTTCTTTTTATCCATGGCTTCCAAAATGGAATGAAAGGTTGTTCTTGGCATGGATTCTTTCAATTCATTAATGGAAAATATAGTCCACATGTTTTGAAACAAAGTTTTGGCCTTTTTCAAATATTCATCATCATCATTGTCATTGTTTTCATTGTTGTTGTCCTTCATTTTGGCATAAATTTGTACCAACAAGTGAAGGGATGCGACATCTTTGGACCGGAGTTGCAAATTGTGCTTGTTGTTCTGGTTGTTGTTGCTATTCGATACGAGTGTCTCCCATGTATGCGAACCAAATTTGAGTACTGCCAAAGCATGGACACGTTCATAATAATGATCAAGTGAATCGACAGTAATATTGGCCAAACTTTGAAATCCAATCGTAGAACAACTTTGAAATTCATTGGGATTCATCATCATTTTCATAGTAGTAGTAGTACTAGTACCATTCCTCTGCTGCTGCTGCTGCTGACCTGCTACTATTACTTGTTGTTGTTGTTGTTGTTGTTTTGACAAGAGTTCACATATTCGTTTGGTTGCCAAGGATGCTGATTTTGGTGAAAATTTTGTTCGATGAATGGGTGCCGGTGGTAACCCCGCCTGTGATGATGATGATGATGATGTACTGCCTCCTGCTCCTCCTCCTGATGATGATGACGTAGTAGTAGTAGTAGTAGTAGAATATCGTTGAGTTACTTGTAGGTAACTCATCAAGACATACCATAACAAACCCTTACGATGTGTAGGATATTGATGATATACTTGTTCTGTCTGATATGCAGCCTCCAATGTTCCAATATCTTGATAGGATCGTATTAATAATCGTACCGTCTTGTCGGTCAATACAGCAGTAGGAGCAGTATTACCATTTTGTGGTATTTGATCAAAAATGCGTTGAATACAAAGAGCACGTTGTTCCAATATTTCCAATAGTTGTTTCGAGTCATGTTGTTGTTGTTGTTGTTCTTCTTGTTGTAACAATAAGGCTAGTAGGGGTGGATAGGAAAAATACAATCGACCAATCAATTTATTGTAATGATAATGATTGGGTGCATATTGTAAATCTTGATGTGCCGTCAATGGACTTTGTTGTTGTTGTTGTTTTTGCGGAATGGAATGGATCGTCGTGGGCGGAGCATTGGTAGCACCACGTAACACCATGGACTTGATCCATTTGACCCAGTTGGAGCCGTTAGTATTATTGGAAGATTGGACGGCCGGTTCGACCAGGGGTGCAACTCCAACAGTCGTGTCCTCATCATCATCATTTGTAGACAATGATGATGAATGATTGTAATATCGTTCCACCAAAAGTGTTCGTTCCTTTCGCATTGTTTCCCAAAAGGGCAATACCGAAGTTAAAAAATCCATGGATTCTTGTTGTTGTTTTTGTTTTTGATGGCCTGATGGTAATTCGCTTTCTGCCAATAATGCAGTCGTCACAAAGAGTTCATGACATAAAGAACAAATTCGAACAAAGATTGGTTCCGATTCCATCAAACGTTGTTGAATTGTTGTAATTGTTGATGTTGTTGTTATTGGATGTTGAAATTGCATGGCATGTTTCCAATGCGTAGCAACATTGTTGTTATCATCATCCGACTTCTTCTTCTTATTGAACCATATATTTCGATATTCAACAATGGCATTGCAAAAAACCTTTTGTCGTTCCTGGAATCGTTTTCGTTGAACTTCTTGATTGGTAGTAGTATTTTTTGTCGTAGCATTGTTGTTGTTATTGGTAGAAGAACCTGGTGTCATATCCCATTGATCCAATAGAATTGTCGCTGGTGATGGTTTGTTGGTTCTTCGTTGTCTTGGAGAATTCTTCTTCTTTGGCGGTGGTCTGGAAATCCTCCTCTTGCTGCTACTACTAGCACTACTACGAGTAGTAATAGATGATGAGAAATGTCGAAATGTCACACACTCCTCCCATTGTTTCTTCTTGTTGAAAACAGTAGGACGGATATTTCTTCTTCTCGTGGTCGCTAGTCTTCTTGTTGTTATTAGAAAAGATCGATAAACCATGTTGCTACTACAATATGCCATCATGATGAATGATGATGTCGTCCCCCCTTCATTTCATTCTCCTCCGCTGTGGCTCTTGCATGGTTGTTGCTTGTTGAATATAATTGATGGTGCGACAAACGTTTGGCTTCCTGTCGCGCACAAATATCGCGCGAAAAATCTTCCACTTGGAAGCCAACAATCAGTTGATTGATTGATTGATTGATTGGTTATTAGTACTACTAGTACCAGTATTGCGACATCCAACCAAATGGTAATTGTCGTTGTTGTTGTTGTTTATCCTTAACACCATTTTCATCACTACCCCCTTCTCCACTGAACGGATCAAAAGAAATACTATATGTATCATTTTTATTATTAGAATGCTACAACGAATACTACAAACTAGTAGCATTGAGAAGAAGAAAAAGAAGAACAACAACAACAACAACAACTGGCTGAAAAGAAAAAATTGTAGGAAAATACAATGATCCATTCCTGTCGTCGTCCGCGGCATCCACCATACAAAAGTCAGATGGAAATTCGTCGAGGTACCTTCATGATGTTACTACTACTACTCCTCTGTAGATTTTCAATATGGTCTTCTGCATTTGTAGTAGTAGTCAACAACAACCGAGGACGGCCACAACAACAACAACGGATACTGCAACTTGTCTATTCTTCTGCTCAGGATGATAATAAAGAAGAAGAGAATGACAACGATTCATTCTCTACAACATCATTATCACAACAAAATCATCATCATGAATTGGTTCGATCCATGGATCCGGAATGGTATGAACGATACGTGATTCGAATTCTGGGAAATGAGTATGTCAAGTCCCACTGGTCAACAACAACGACCAATGATTTGAAACAACAACAACAACAACAAGAAGTAATGGAATTGCCAACCGACACGGTGACAGATACTACTACTGCTAGTACGAATGCTAGTCTGCCACCACCATCATCATCACCATTGGAACAACCAAGAAACGTTGCGGCTACAGATACAAATGAACCATCACAAGAAGAGAAGAAGAAAAAGATGGATGATTCAAAGGATGATGAAACCAATAAAGTCGTCGTCGAGGCTACTGATGCTGATGCCGATGCTGTTGACATTTCTAGTATGGAAAAAGAAGATCCACTCGAGGTACTATCAAAATCATCATCATCATCAACAAAACCATCCGAGTTCCAAAACAACAATGACAATGATAATGACAATGACGATATCCTTGTTAGCAATAGCTCCGTCTTGGAAGCTTCTTTGCCTGCTGCTGCTACTGCTACTGCTATTGAAAAGAAGTTGACTGAAAAGGAAAACAATGCCTCTACAACAACAACAACTACTACTGTAGAACAAAAAATGGACAAGACCGAGTCCAAGTATGAAGTGGTGAAAACAGACGACCATCCTACTACTACTATACCACCACCACCAGCAGCAAAGGAAATGGACAAGACTACTACTACTACTACTAGTAGTACAACTGGAGACAAGGATGATATGGTGGAGAACGTCGATAATGATGATGATGAATTGTTTTTTTCATCCAATGGTAAAGACCTAAAAAAACAAGCTGATGCTGCTGCTGATGCTTTGGACAACAACGATACGGAGGATGCAAATGAATCAAACGAAAATATCATGGACGACATTGGAGCTGCCAAAGACATTCGTGACATTGTTGATATGGAAAACAAGTTGGTTGCAGAAAAGACGGTGGTGGAAAGCAACAATACAATTCCAAAAATGAAGTCGAATGCTAGTAGTAATACTAGCAAAGCAACAAGCAAAGACCACGACGATGAACAAGATGATGATGATGAAGAAAAAGAAGGACACTCCACCACCAGCACTACTACTACTGATCAAGACCTCGAAAAAAAAAGTAGCAACAGTTCAATGGAAGATGTCACCACCACTACCACTACCACTACCACTACCACTGAGGAAACGACAGAACCTGACACTGCTGTTGGAGATGTGATATTGAATACGAATAGTGGAACCAAAAGAGATTCCGAGAATACTACAACAGAAGATGAACGAATGGATGATTTCAAAGTATCCAAAAATGCAAGAGAGAATGTTGGTGAAGAACAGGTACTAGCAAAGAACGAGATCGATTCGAAACCTACTACGGTTTCTTTTGGTAATACTAGCAATGTCAATGATGATGGCCCACCAGTAGTAGCTCCAAGTGACAGCGCACAGTTCAAGGCAAAGCGAAAAACGAGATTGGGAGAAGATTCAGCAGTCTCCACAACAAAACAACAAGGGAATGTTGGCATTGAGTCGGAAAACACTCTGTCCGATATGCCTCCTGCTTCATCATCAGAGGAGGCCAAGGCAAAGCAAAAAACGAGATTGGGAAAAGATTCAGCAGTCTCCACAACAAAACAACAAGGGAATGTTGGCATTGAGTTGGAAAACACTCTGTCCGATATGCCTCCTGCTTCATCATCAGAGGAGGCCGGGAGAAAAAACACAGCAGCAACGGATAAGAAGAAGAAGGTTGCATCATCCAACAATAATACAACCGAAACGAGTGATCCGGTTGTGCTGTACAGGGACCTGCGGGACTCTTTAGCAATGGTCTTTGTAGCCAATTTAACCCAATTGGGTTACAGCAACGCTGAAGTTGCCACCCTCCAATCGGATGCCTTGGGGGTTATAGTGGCCGACGCAATTCCAAGGCCAAGAATGGGAATTCCGCCCCAATGGAAACGAAAGAAAACGGATGCAGGAGGAGATGAATTTCCAATCGTAGTGAAATCACAACAAGAAGCAGAAGGTATTATTCAAGCGGAGCTTGACGAGCGACAGAAGCAGAAGCGGGATAGAAGGGCCAAAGCAACAAGCTATAGACGACCTAATCCAGTTGTAGACGATGGCCAGAAACAGACAAAACAGGTGCACAAGAGGCAGCGACAAGATTCGCCGGCGGAGCTTGATGAACCGGATCTCCCGCCGAGAGGAAATGGACGCCAGCCGCCGAGGCAAGAATCGGGGAGAAGAAAAGTTGCCGAACGACAGCGAATCGATTCTAGCGGTGCTAGGCTGAAAGACTTAGAAGCGGCCGAGCGTCTGTCAAGTAGGCGAAGTAAGAGACCTGACCAAGAGTCACGGCAGGACTTGCAAGGACGACCTAGTAGGAATGAACGGAATGTCGACCGTCGACAGTCTTCTCGAAGTGAAGGAAGGTCAAGACGGGTTTATGATCCACGAAAGCCACTACAAACCAAGAGACCGTCACGTCCAGTGCGACAGGACCCTCCTCCTCCAAGGCTTTGGCCAGACATGGATACCTTTCGCGGACTTCTTCGCCGCGAGGCAGAGCTTCGTTTGCGAATCCTTGGGGAAGATTGGGAAGACACTGTCAAACAAGAGAGTGCCTGGAGGTTGAATCTTTATAAAGATTGGCTTTGGAAGATACACACGGGAGTTGGGGATTCCTTTATTCCGCAAAGTCGGTACGAAAGGGCAAGAAGGACGAAAATGCAGCCGAGAATGACTGAAGACAGAGAGGAAGTCTTGCTTCCACGGAGACGAAAAACACGGCCGCCGCCGACCAGGGAAGTCGACGGAGAAGGTTTGCCTCGACGAAGAACGAGGACGCAGCCCCAGATGAGAGACGATGAAGGAGAAGGTTTGCCGCCGAGAAGAACGAGGCCCCTGATGAGAGAAGACGATGGAGAAGACTTGCCTCGAAGAAGAACGAAAACCCGGCCACCAATGCGAGAATATGAAGGGAAAGATTTGCCCCCCAGAAGAACGAAGATGCCGTCCCGGATGAGAGAAGATGATGAAGATGATTTACCTTTACGAAGACCGAAAGTACAACCACCAACAGAAGAATACGACCGTGGTGAAGATTTGCTTTCAAGAAGAGCGAGAATACGAGAAGACGGCGAAGAACTGCCTCCGCGTACTAGAGCAACATCACAACCAAGGAATAGAAACGATGAAGGAGACGAGTTGCCACTCCCTGACCCCTCGCGCCGCCGTCGAAGACCAACAAGCAGGGACGGCCGTTCTGAATAAAACAATAGGGCAGAAGCTGAATCGAAAAGCCAGAAACAAGCGCCTTAAAGCAAACCCATATCACCAGTATATACGTTAGCATTGTAGTTTATAATTTTGTTCGTGTTTGGAAACCTAGCCACAAGTGCAACCAGGAGGGATTTCGTCAAATGGGCAGGATTTGTACTTGGAGCCATTTCTTTTCACGACGCTTCGAATTTCATGTTCCAACTTGATAATAGGTCCATTTTCCAAATTTTGAGGGTCAACAATGTCTAGGCACCTAAACATACAGTCATCAATGGCTTCGTCCAAAGTGTAGGCACGACGTTTGAAACGAGGATTTACATAGGCCAAACCAAGAGCGTCGGCGCGTTTGTAGGTGGAGGGAAGATCTCGAACATACATGGAGACGTGAGGGCCATAGTTACTCAAGTATTTTGGCTTTCCTTCAAGTGTTTCTGCTGCTTCTTCGTCTCTCAAATCAACATGACTCTCAATTGTGGTGGAAGGATTCGTTTGGAATGTCAAGGTTTGTCTAGGGCCAACCTCGATTTGAACTACAGATTCATTGCTGTCCGACAATGGCCTCACGACAGCTCCAAGCACTTGTTCATAGAATCGTCCAATTCCTTGGACATTGGATCCAGGCGGAATATGGATTGTCAAATCACGCATGGCAAGACCTTCTGATTTATCGCCTGGCTGTTGACCTCTTGAGTCAGAGTCTTGAGATGTGTTTCCTTCCACCAACTTGAACTTGGATCCCCAAGGGTCAGAAACGACAATGATGTCATCATCAAATTTCTGAATTTCGAACTTGCTTCCCTGCAAGGTTGATTTCACAGCTTCAGATCGTCCCATCACGTTCGATAGGTTTTCGTAAACCAAGGTGATGCTACCGTCCAGGACCTGTCCATCCGGTTTGCCCTCTGGCAGATGGAATTGATTCGCACCAACACTGGCCCATATCGTCTTTTTACCACTCACAACATTTTCCATCTTTCGAGGATCTAGTGCACACTGTAAGAAATCGACATAAAATGCCCTTAACCAATCATGACGACCCTTTTCATGGTTGATGTTCAAATGATCGAGGATCAACACATTATTATTGTTCGACTCCAGCTCTCTCGCCTTGTTTGTCGTTGTTTGAGGGTTCACCGATGACAACGCCCTACACGACAGTGTCAACTTGAGAAGCAATAATACCAGCGCACCGCATCGAAGATAGTTGCTTTTCATGGTTATTGCCGACGTTGCCTTGTCTTATTGAAGAAGAGGACGACGCAAGAGAGAGATGATGATGGTGATCCAGGTTGGAATCCGGAATCCACTCCAAACGGACATGCATGATTCCTTTTAGAGAGTCCGTCAGCGCGTGGATGGTCCCAGAGCGCATGCATGGTCCCGCAGAGCATGAATGGTCGCGCATATCTTTTTCCTCAGGTAACTGATTGATGACGTCAAAAAAATGAAACCACCTCTCTAACAAAGAGTCAGAAAAATGACATCATCACACCCATCACGTCACTTCGAACCCATCACTTCCTTTCACGACCGCGATGTTCAGTTGAAATTCTTTTTCTTTCTTCTCCTCAGCGGAAGGCAATTCCTATGTTCATTTATTACCATTCAACCACCACAGCAAACCAATGAAGAAACAAAGCATGAATGCGATAACGATGAAGAGGTCACTAGCAACAAGGTCAATTATCCTGGTCGTTGCTTGCGTTCTCGGGCACAAGAAATCAGATGCCTATGTTGTGTCCAGTCCAAGCGGTATAGATACGCCAACTGCTGCTCCTGACACAACACAACTGGGCACCTTGGAGGTACCTCATGTTGGAATCGGGACAATTTCCTGGTCCAGTAACGATCGTAAGTTTCGAGGTTTCTTTCCGTCCTGTGACCATGCCCGTCGATTGTTTTTCTGACTAGTACTATTTTCTTTCTGATCAAAATCAAATTATAGTGTTTAACCTCGAAAATAAAGATTTGGAAAATGTCGTGGCAACGGCGCATGCTTCAGATGCCGCTTTCTTCGATACTGCTGAGCGATATGGATCGCACATGAAAACGGCTCTCGGGCTAGGATATGGAGATACGGAGAAAATGACAGGCAAATTCGTGCAACGAGCCAAGCTGAGCCAAGGCCCAAGAACTATGGAACCGGTCATCGCTACCAAATTTACACCAATTCCATGGCGAACGACAGCCCAAAGCGTTGTAGATGCATGCGAACAATCTAGAAAGAATCTTGGGGTTGAGCAAATAGACCTATACCAGATTCACATGCCTGACATTGTGCATCCTCTACGGTTCCTTGGGAAGGATGCTTCCAAAGACGAAATATACTGGGATGGTCTAGCAGAATGCTACCACCAAGGACTAGTAAAGAATGTTGGAGTGTGCAACTACGGACCAACATTGGTAGAAAAGTGTCAAGAAGCGCTGGCGAAGCGAGGCGTGCCACTGGCTTCCAACCAGATAGCGTACTCCTTGTTGGGACGGCACAATGGAGCACAGGAAACTGTCGACAAGTGCAACGATCTCGGAGTGAAGGTACTTGCTTGCTATCCATTTGCAATGGGTCTTTTGACCGGTAAATACTCCAAGGACATAACGCGAGCTTATAAAGAGGGTAGGGATCTCTCTTTGACGGAAGCAAAAAAGACAACCTTGGAACTACAGGATCTTGCAAAGTACGCTGACGGCGATGGCCTCGAGATTCCAATTGGCGGGATCAATCCGTTGATCACAACTATGCTTAGCATTGCCGAGAAGAGAGACAAGACCCTGGCTCAAGTGGCTCTGAATTTCGTGATTTGTAAGGGTGCCATCCCTATCCCTGGCTGCCGAACGGTTGCTCAACTTGAAGAAAACCTTGGTGCACTGGGTTGGCGTTTGAGTGAAACGGAAGTGAAGATGCTTGAGTTGGAGGCAGAAAAGCTAGGCTTTGGGTTTGACGGTGCAGGCTTCAAACGCACTGGCGAGAAATTTGTTGGCTACGGAATTGAGAAGTTTAGGTTAGAGTAAGACAATGTTGTTGTTTTAAGCAAGAACAGAGCAAGACTATTGGAGAGAAGCAGAGCTCATTTTTTAGTACAGGCATTATCAGAGAGTTTGATTGCCACCAAGTCGTAATTGAAGTGGGGTATCATAGCTCTGCTATTTTCTTGCAGGGTGTGAAATACATCTTTGATAATGGCGCGGTTGCTTGTTGAACGCAAGCAGAAAAAACCATTTCATGCTCTGGAGATCGTGCTAGTCATTTAGATTTTTTTGACTTCGATTGGCGTTTGATTCATGCGACTCGGTGCAAGTTTTTTTCGCATTGCTGGAAAACGACGAAGCAGCAAAGGTCACGGATGCATAGTCCCTTTTTTGTAGCGGGGGGAAAAGGAACTCTTGCTCTGTTCTCTGATATTTGGTAAATAATGCTTCAAGACTAAGCACTTCTCTTCGGAGTTTTTGGATGCCGAGAAGAAAACCTCCGATGACACAATTCTCCATGATCGCGCTTAATTACTCCACGGTAGCTGGCGTAGCAGCACTTGCCACTGGTACATGAATCCGAACAAGAAATTCACTATCCTGCGGAGTCACTGGTACAAGATGTCCCGAGCCCCAAGTCGGAGTATTTATGTCTGAGCCAAGCCGAAAGTGAAGCTTGGATCTATCCTTCTGTGACTGGAAACTGCAGAAAGGGAAAGGCAACAAACTGCAAATTAGAACGTTGGGATGGATATTGAAATTGATCTTCAGATACTAGAGGTGTTGGAGTAAGTTCCTTCTTGTCAATGAGATCGTTTGTAATTGGGAACCAATGATGATCCTTCCAAACCCTTGTTTGTTGTAGAGTCGACTAGATGGACTACATCACATTGGACATTCACGCTTTTTTTCGCAGAACTTTGTTGTCTATAAATAACCAGGCCCAAGAATAGTGTGTTGAAAGAAGGTTTTGTGGTGTTACGTAGAATTTGTACGACCCGTAGCGGTCTGTAGGAATCGCTACTCAGAACAAAGAACATGGTTTTTTTGAGTGTTTTTCAACCGCGCGGCTGAAAAAAGAGTACTCGTGGACATCCCAGCGTTTGTGCATATTACCCACAAATTGACTTTTTGCACGAATTGTTGTTCTCAAAGCATTATCACTTCTACATTGACATTTCGATTTCTACCCAATGCTTGCCACGAAGACTATGTTACGCCCTTCCGATGCCAACCTGCCTGAGCAACAGAGTGCTGCGGAGGCAGAAGCGGCGCGAAGTGCCGGCTTCAACCGCTCCCTCCTTACTAGTTTTGCTGGCCCGACTCCAATGCCCAATGGCTCGTTGAATTTTCTCCCTCCTCCTGGATTGCCTATGGGCTATCCAAATTTTCAGACTCAGTTTCTGATGGGAAGGTCTTTACTTGGACCGGTCTCGGGAATGCCTGCTTCTTCGCTAAGCCAGTTTTCTTCTGGAATCCAAGCTCTTCAAGCCTATCAACAGCAACACGCTGGTTCGTCCGGCCAGTCTCAGCAAAGAGGTCGCCCCAACGCGAAGGAAATCCAGAATGCTCTGGATACGTTGGCAGCAGCGACAGCACCTGCAACACCGTCATCTGATGGCCCGAGGCAAAGTCCAGCTGGCAAGTCCACGTTGCCCGCTGTAGTTTTCATGGAATGTGACGAAGAGTCTCTGTCTGACTATCAGTGCCTGCTGCGGAAACAAATCGAGGTTTTCGAAGCGTAAGTCTCTTCCTTTTTTGCTTCCTTAGTTTGTGCTTAATCGATTCCTCACACGATCTCTTGATGCAGTAACCATACTGATGTCCAGTGGAATGCTCAAGGAAGAAACAAGGCCATTGTCTTGGGACAGGTAGGAATCAGGTGCAAGTGGTGTGCACGGTTGCCGACCTGGTCTAGATCTCGTGGAGCGGTTTATTACTCAGCCACTTTGGATGGTCTCTATCAAGCAGCACAAAATATGGCCAAGAACCATCTTTGCAAGCATTGCAGATTGATCCCACAAGATGTGTGTGAAAGTCTCACTGGGCTCAGAGACTGCAAACGTAGGGCACCTGGCGGCAAAAAGTATTGGGCTGAAGGAGCAAAGGTTCTAGGAGTTTACCAAAGCGAAGGAGGATTGCGATTCAAGAATTCAACGATATGCCCTCCAAAAGAAAGCTCTTCTTCGTCATAGGCAAAAGGCAAGAGCATTCAGAATGACCAAAGAGAGTATGACTTGAAATCTAAGATATAGGATATCGATTAATCGTAAAGTTCATTTTAGATATCGTTCCTGCAGCTGCTGCTTCAAGTCTTGCAGATGCTACTAGCCTTACCAACATGGTGTTTCTCCTCTGTTGTTTTTGCCAACCCAACAATTAATCTGTTGAGTCTTGCCGTTTCATGAAGGAGCTTGAAAAGCATCACACCGGGTTTCGCAGGTTTTTCTTGCCCTGATCAAGAAAAACACCGAAGATGATTATTTCTCGCATTCGTGGTATGCTTTTCTACGATACGCTATTCAAACAGATGTTGGTGGAGACTGGAGAAAGATCGACAACGTTTTTGCTCGTGCCTTGTTAACGCAAAGTTTGCGGTCTCCACCAGGAGCGGTACCGCTCTGCCTCTTTACGCATTGCCATAAATACCTCACTAGAGCAATGATGGTACTGCGAGGGTGAGAAAAACCCTTTTTGTAATTATAGCTTCCTCTATTGCTAGATGTTCCCTTGGGAGTTTTTCGCATTATTCACCATAGTTTCGGACAATTACGGACCGGAACGCGCGGAACCACGCATCCGACTGTCATTGCCACCCTCTCCAGTTTCCTGGATCGCTCTGGCTCGCTTTGGTAAGTTGATATCATCACAAGGATCGCTTTCCGCTTGCACTACGTTCGTTGGATAGGCGTCGACAACGAATTCTTCACCACCACAGACTGCTTGGTATACTGCCTGGACTGGCTGGTACTGTCCGTTTGCTTTTGCTTTTCCCTCTTATGTTCTTCCTGAGCTGTCGATTCTTCAACCTCTGGATCCTTCATGCCGCTACAGCAACAATGCTGCCACTATCTTCCTCATCGTTCGAGTTGTGTCAAGTGCTGCTGCTGAGTGCTACCAGGCGAAAAGCAAGAAGCAGCATTCTCGGATCCCCTCCCAGCTTTTCGACTGCGTTGAATACACTCTTCTCTTGCAAGGCCGATAATTCAGATGACAATGTCGCCCATCGTTTATGCGATCTTAGCCGGGAAATAGAAAAACTCAACAACGGGAAACCAATCAACGTAAAGAGTCCCAAGCAAGTATCGACAGCTATATTCGGGCGATCTCAGACGGCCACAAAAACTATATTGATGAAAGTGGCCTCGGTCGAGAATGATTCAGAATCTGAATATGCAGAGCTGCCGAATGAAAAGAGAGTTCTCGCAAAGCTCATACTGGAATACCGAGCGCTAGCAAGGGACACCAATGTCAATGGAAACGCTGATAGTACTCGCAACGAATACACTGCGATCAAGGAATCAAATCAAAATCTGAATGGTAAATACGGCTCCAAGCCAATCGTCGCTTCTTCGACGGCATTCCAACGAAACCAGCCACAATCACGACAGATATCCGACGAAGAAGTTGTAGAATCCCTCTTCGCAAGTCCGAACTCGAAAATCGACCCATACTGGAAGGAGCCTCTGCTTCAACTTTCTAAATCAACTGCCAGGGCATTGCTGAACCAGCTAGATCCAAGTTTATGTCCCATGGGCTACGATCCCTCTGCTGTCCCTCGACGAACAATGAGAAAGACAGCAGCCCCCAGTACTGCCGGAAAAAAGGGAAGCTTCCTCTCCTACTGCCGTCTTCAGAAAGAAGAATATCCACAGTGTATACTGCTAGTACGATGTGGCGATTTTTATGAGACTTTTGGGTTGGATGCAATCCTGCTTGTCGAACATTTGGGCTTGAACTCTATGGCAGGAAAAGCAAGGGCGGGATGCCCCTACCGAAATATCCAGGCAACGCTGAATGGACTGACTCAGCAAGGGTTCAGTGTCGCTGTTTTTGAAGAAATGGGGACTGTAGCAAACAACAAGATCAAGTCACGATTTTTGTCTCAGATTGTATCGCCAGCGTCCCCAACTTATTTGTATGACAATTGGCTCCTTGGAGGAGGAGAAAACGATCCACAACACGGATCACTGGAAGGATTGCCTCCTTCAAGGCCATGTATGGGAATCGTACAAACAGCAGCTGGTTACAGCCTTGTTGAGGTTTCATTGGAGGAGAGATGCGTCCAGTACTCGGAGCGCTTGACTCCAGAGGCGGTCGCATGTCGCTTGGCCGCCTACCCTCCTGCGGATCCCCTCATTTATATTCCGTCACAAGCTGATGCGACCTCCTCATCGCTATCTTCGCTTCCTTTTTTACCAAATGCAAAAGTTCCTGCTGGTTTGGATGGAAGTGAAACTGTCGTTGAGTCATCGATGGGCGGCTTCCGGATAAAAAAGGAAATAATACCGCCGCAACTCATACAAAAGCCGTCTGAAGGAACTTCCGATGCAGATAGGCATATTAACGCAATCGTCCAAAAAGTAATTGATCTGAATGAAGCCCATTTTGATCGACCGACAGGACAAGACGCTCCCACCAGGAGACCTACCGTTGACGACTTTCTGATATCCATGCCAAGAACCGCAACAAATCCCCTCTACTACGAGACTGCTTCGCAATTGGGGCTACTGAAAACTCCAAGCATCCCTCAATTGACAAACTTTGTGTTGGATGATGCTGCACCTGCTTCCGCACGGCGTTTTTTACAGAGGTATCTCTTGATTCCTCCACCTCCCGAGATTGCCAAATCTATGTCGGAGCTCGTGGGGTCATTGATGGACCCATATGCCAGCCCACTACCCCCATTGGTAGTTCCACCGCTTGGGAAAGTCCTTAGTCTGGTTCGTGTAGGACAAGCTAGTGCGAACATCTATGGAGATGTACTCCAAAGTCTATCGACACCGCAGCTGCTCTTTGCGAGCGAGAATACCCCACTACCAATAGACGCTTTGTTGACTCTTTGTGCTCACGAAAGTGGGCTTCCCTGCTCTAGAACTTCCCTAGTGGAACGATGCAGGAAAGCCACGGATATCATTGAAGCAGTCGTAAGTCCGGTTTTTCATGTTGCAAGTGCCGATGCAGAAGGTGGGGGTAGTGATGACGCTTTGACAGACGATAAATATGTCTCAAACTCCTTTTTTGAGCGAAACGAATCCCCGTGGCGCGGTCGAGTTCAGCCTCAGGTTGCGAAAGACGCATATGAAGAGGTAGAAGCTGCAGCTGAGCGATTTCGCGATGCCGTCAAAAGTGATTTCATTGGCGACAACGATGCGAACAAGGCTTTCATCATCCATGATTTCTATAACAATCTGATTGCCCTGAAGAAGATTCCAAACGTTGGGCTCAAGGAAGGCCACTACTTCCATCCCAGAGATCGAAATGGGAAGACTATTCGAAATCGGTATACGACAGAAAAAGTCCAAGGTGCACTTTCTGACTACGTTTCAGCCTGTGAGGGAGCTTGCGAGAGTGTTTCGTCGGTGCTTTCCAAGCTGGCACAGGAAATTGAAGAGCAAGGTCACATACCCGCTATCGTACAGGCTGCACATCTTAATCTGGTACTGTCAACAGCCTATCACCATGCTGTGAAGGCTAGCAAGTTGAAGTGGAATTTGGCGACAGTGGTTGAAGATGGAGGCGATGACAGAGAAATGCACCTTGTGAATGTGTGGCCATATTGGATGGATCACTCTCAAGCCGTCCCAAATACATTCGACTTGAATGGTCTCTTTTTGCTGACAGCGCCAAACATGAGTGGAAAATCGACTCTAATGCGGTCGACTGCAGCGGCAGCATTGCTTTCGGTATGCGGTTTTTGTGCTCCCCTTGGAGCTGACTCCATAATTCCTCGTTTTGATACTCTGTTCGTGCGCGGGGCTTCTGCAGATGTGCCCACCGAAGACAAGTCTGCATTCGGTGCGGAAATGGGTGACATCGCTGCTCTCATGCGCTGCTGCGGGCCTAAGTCTTTGATTTTCGTAGACGAATTGGGAAGAGGAACTTCTCCTAGGTAGGTTTGCTGTTTATTCAGATGTTGCGGTCACCTCTTTCTGTTGCTAACCAGCTTCTCAAAATCTTTTCTAGGGACGGAACTCGTTTGGCAGGAGCTGTCCTGGAGGCCATGGCTCAACGTGGAATGACTGGTATCTTTGCTACCCACTTGCATGATATTTTGGAACTTCCGTTGGATCGGCGTGACCGGATAATAAACAAGCGCTTGGCAATCGAACAGCAAGGAGGATCGTATGAGTGGAAATATCTTCTCGAAGATGGGGTATGCAAAGACTCTTTGGCCCTTGTAACAGCAGCCCGATTTGGGCTTCCGGAAGAAATCATTCGGCGTGCCGAAGACCTAGCAGAGTATATCCCGGAGGTAGGAAAGCTCCGAAACGAAGCGGATACCAGTCAGAGAAATGAGATATCACCCTCTGGACCAAGCAAAGGGACAGACACAGCGAGCCAATACAAGCAGGATACTTTGGAAGATCAGCAACAACGTGAACTAGACTTTCAAAGAGCAGTGTCATTAGCAGAGGACTTGACAGGACAAGCATCGATCCCTATCCCGCCGAGGTGGAATCCTCCACCTGCTTTGTGCAATAATCAATCCTGTGTGTATATGATCCAGTTGACGGCTAATCCTCCTAAATACTACGTTGGCGAAACTGATGCCTTGTCCCAGCGGTTAAAGAAACACCGCAGCAAGGGAGAACCATGGTCAACATCCCGTGCTGTGGCTCTTCCTGTGGCAGACAAGTCTGAGGCCCGAGCATGGGAAAGTCGTCTGATCCAGAAGCTTGCCCAAGGCGGTTTCAGAATGGAATCCATCTCCGATGGCAGAACTTTGCGACATCTATAAAGGTAGCACAGTAAGCGTCCATAGATTATTTACGCTGAATTTTACCCAGCTAGCCTATCACTGGTCGAATCTTCTTCGGCGTCGTCAAATTGGTCTTCGGCGTCGTCAAATTGGCCTTCTATCATATCAAACTCCGGTTTCACAACAAGTATACTATCTAAGCGGTCCAACATCGCCTGCCGCTCTTCATCCGTTGCACCATCGTCTTCGTCGTCTTCCCCAAACGCGCGATGACTTGAGCTAGGAGCCCAAATCAATTCGTCATTCCCAAAGTATTGATCGTTCTCGTCGGCATCGTCGTCATCTATCGGATGGAGGGACACCAACTTGCACAGCGCATTAAACAATGTCTGACAAGCATTTGAATCTATTGGCGTAATTGTGACTTCGATCGTGTCCTCATCACCTTCTTGGAGTTGTAAATATATCGATAATTCAGGTTCTTCAGTCATTGCGTGCATCAGTATACACGTTGCGCCAATCGCCAAGTCATCTGTTGAGGAACTCTTTGCTGCAAACAGGACTTGAGAAGATGAAACAAACACTTCGCCTTCTATACGATTCTGATCCACAACACTTTCGTCACCGCTCGGCAGCGATAAGCGACAGGTAATTGGAGCTTCCGCAAGTACCGGTTCTCCCCGTTGTTTCAGAAAAGCCGATTGTGTGTCCAACTCCTTCAAAGCAGATAAGTCCGCTAATTCTCCTCGCAAAATAACATGCGGATACTGGTCTTCGTTCACCATTATGCAATTATCGGAGTCCATCTGGACTTTGTGCGTTTAGAAATACAGCTTCGCTAGCTTGTTGTTGGATCATCGGCATTGTAAGCATGCAATAGCCTCCTCATCCCGGAAATTCCTTTTCTTGCTTGGCTGAACACAACCGCACGATGGTACGCGCGGTTCACGCGGTTTGAACTCATCTTGCCAAACGACGTCAAAAGACGTCATAGAAATGAGAAGCTACGTCAAAGGGAACAAACCTGTCAAGTCGTGCTGCTATTTGATTGGCCGTTCAACTAAAAGAACCCAAAAATCATATATGTTTTCAGGTGTCAAGCGCGACTCCTCACTCACTAAAATAACACCATATTATTTTGAGAACAGAAAACCTACACGAAATATGACAGAACACAACGAACAAGACCAATCACCACAATGTGATGTCCACTCAAACGACGGGACTATACAACTTGAAAACAAGTCGTCGGTTGGCATGTCAGTCATTCCCGACGCAGAAAGTGCAACTTTTCAAGATTCGCCACAACAAACCGGGAGTGCAGCATCACAGAAAACGTTGAAAACAAAGGAGCCGTCGGGGCATAAGCGGATAGTATCCGATCTATCGGTAACCTCAATGGGATCAAAATCTTCGAGAATACAAAAACCTAAATCATCGATAGGCAAGGTTTATCGATACTCCCAATCCAGCGGACAACCAGTGATTCGTACTGTTTCTGGGGCAACCGGGACAGCAGAAGGTGCCGTGGGAGATGACGAAGAGGCTACATGGAACGACGTTTGCAGAGCCTGTTGCATCCACACCCAATCCGAATGGTTGAAAATTGGCGGTTTTCTTCTAATGCTGTTATTCCTCCTGTACACATTCCTTGTCGCACTCGATCTACTTGGCACCTCCTTCAAGGTTGTTGGTGGATGTACAGCAGGATCTATGCTCAGCTCGGAAACAAATCCGATGGCTGCTGTCATGATTGGAATAATAGCAACGACACTTTTGCAATCAAGCTCGACAACCACAGCTATTATTGTTTCTCTCGTATCCGGTGGATTGGACGTGAAACAAGGAATATAGTGAGTTCTCGGAGAGCGTCGTAAACAAGAGTTATTCTTCGACGCAACACTAACCTGTGTTCTTTGTCCAGCATGGTAATGGGAGCAAATGTTGGAACCTCGGTGACATGTATGCTGGTGTCGCTGGCTCACATGGGGGACGCAGATGAATTGGAAAGAGCTTTCGGGGGAAGCGCAGCCCTTTTCTTTTTCAACTTTATGACTGTCATCATCCTTTTGCCATTGGAGCTGACAACCGGTTACTTGTTTGAGTTCACAAAGTTGATGCTCCCTGATAGCGTTGGCGAAGGAGACTCATGGGAAGGCCCAATCAAGAAAATTGTCAACCCGGTGGTGAAGAGAATCATTATCGCCAACAAACAACTAGTGGACGATATTTCCACAGGGGAAGTAGAATCATGCTCCAGTCCAGGAATTTATCCTACACATTGCAACGGGGGGGTAGTTTCTTATGAAAGTTGCAACCAAACAGGAGTAATTTCTTGTGACGAATCTGGAAGCTGCCCTTTCTTTTTTCAAGATGGTGCATCCATGGGAGACGACATGGTCTCGGGATGGGTTTGCCTATTCATTGCTCTCATGATACTGATTTTCTGCTTGATCGGACTGGTTGCTCTGCTTCGAAAGATGCTCCTTGGAGCATCGACTCAGATTCTCTACAAGGCGACAAGCATAAACCCCTATTTGGCAATCATCATCGGTGTGGGCGTGACCATTCTGGTACAAAGCTCTTCCATCACGTCTTCGACTCTTGTCCCATTGGCCGGTATCGGAGTACTCGACATAGAAAGCATGTTCCCCTTGGTATTGGGTGCTGATATTGGGACAACATTCACGGCTTTGATGGCGGCAATGGTGTCGTCCAAAGTTCAAGCTTTGCAAATAGCATTGGTGCACCTATTCTTCAATCTTACAGGGGGCTTGATTTGGTTTGTGATTCCTTTCATGCGCCGCATCATCATACGAGAGTGTGAATTTGTTGGAAGGCTGACTCGCCAGTGGAAAGGATTCCCTGGTGTTTTCATTGTCATCATGTACTTCCTCTTCCCTCTGCTTGTCCTGGGACTCAGCTCTTGCTTTGAGAAAAAAACAAAGGGGTTTACTGCCCTAGGAGCATTTCTCCTATTTCTTGTTTTATGCGCTTGTGCCTACTTCTTGTTTTGGTGGTTCCGACGGGGCGGGAAGGCCAAGTTTCAGGGTCGCATTGAGCGGAAACAACGAAGGGCTGCTGCATTGGAAGCGTTGGCAGACGACCTTGATTATCTCAAAGTAGATACAGAGTGGTGCAAGAACGAGATCGGTCGCATCAAGGACTTTGCCAGCAATCTTCAAACAACTTCTCGTATGGAGGAAGGTCGGCCACTCGTTAGCATCTCCACTCCCACCGAAGCTGAAACAGTCGCAACCGAAGAAGATGAACGACTCTCAACATATCATTCTTGTAGGTCTATGCCATGGAAGCAGATTCTATACCATGGTGCTGGTTCGATTCGCTCAGGGCTATGATAGGATTTTAAACTACTGTATACTAGCCACTAGTAGCCGACACCTTGGCAAAATTTGACCACTTCGATCTAGCGCGACAGTCACGCGAAAACTCATATCAATTTCTTCTCACAAGACTTTCCATTTCGACCGTTTTTTTGGCAACATCATAACATCGTTCAGTGAATGAAATCGTCAGTCGCTATATTAGTTGCATAATCAATAAGACGAGATGACTCTGGTAAACGTAACAAACTCTTGGATGACATGCCGTAAACAGGATGACTGGTTGTGTCGAATCGAGACCTGCAATGATTCTTTCGAGCTTGTCCATGTTGTCCGTTCAACCCCCAACTTTTTTGATCGTCCCAAAGCCGTCAAAGCGTTTTCAAAACACTTGGAGTTTCTAAAACCGAAAATGAGAATCAAGGATGTTACACGTCTATTGAACACACTATCGAAAGCGAAAACATCCATCTCAAGTTCGAAAAGCTTCGTCCACAGAACCATAGTCGCACTGAGCGAGATGGCTGTTTCAAAAATGCAATGTCTTGAGGCCAAGGATATTACACTCGTTCTGCATGCTCTGGCAACGCAGAATGTTCAAAACAAGACACTTTTCGGCAAATTCATAAAACAGGCTCTCTCAAAAGCAGTGCAATTCAATAAAATTGACATTTTGTGTATACTTTGCACATTTGCCAAAATGGATATCAAAGAACCCGAGCTGTTTGACGCAATGGCAGAAATGGCAGTCTCGTTGATCGAATCTTTCGTTTCAAAAGACTTGACCGACATGATCGGCTCATATTCCAAGCTCCGACACTATCATACCGAGCTGTTCGAGGCTGTCGCGAAAAGAACTCTTGCGATCGTTTCAACACTCACGAGCCGCGATGTACTTTCCATCATTGATGCATTTGCAAGGTTTAAACACCGTAATGTAAGTTTGCTGAAAGAATTTGCATCAAGAGCGACTTCTTGGGTGTACAAGCTCAGAGGGAGAGACTTGTGTTTCTTGGCCAACAATTACGCAAGACTGCGGTACGATGATGTCAAGCTATTCGACACCATTTCACAAGCCGTCAGAACTTGTGTTCATACCCTCAATGCAATAGATCTGTCCATTGTTACGGCTTCATTCGCGCAATTTGGCCGTCCCTACCCAACATTGTTTCAGGAGCTGGCAGCAGCATCCCTCTTGTTGACTCATCAATACGATGCAAAAGGATTGGTAGACCTGATAAAGGCCCATGCAAAGATGAATAATCACAACGTTTTGCTGTTCGATGCAGCAGCGACGGCCGCAATCGCAAACATGAATTCTTTCAATTGGAACAAGCTGTCGACACTTGCAAATGCCTATGCCAAACTGGGACACAGCAATCGATCTTTACTAGTGGCAATGGAAAATCGTTTGGTTCACCTTGCCAACAGTTCCAAGGTCCACAACCCTTCGCTGTTCTCGTTACTCCGTGTTTTCGAAAAGATGGACTATCGACCGACCAAGCTGCTACCATTGAACGTTCATGCCACAGCCGCTCTACTTGACTCTGAACCGATGGAGCTATTGCGCATGGTCAATTTATTCGCAACAACGAAGCCAAGAGACAAGTTCACATCCAAGGCGGCTGAGCGTACCATTGGAAAAATGTTGTCCTTGGACAACCAGTCATTCCTTGCTGTCATTTCGACTTTTTCGAAAATCAAATACAAAGAGCTTCGATTCTGGGAGTCTGCTGGGAAGGAGGTTGCCAGCCGCAAAGATTCTGCGTGGACCGCCCAAGATTTGGGAAAGCTGGCAATTGCCTTTGGTCGAATTGAGACGTCTGCGTCAGCACGTGTCCTTAACATGGCATTTCGAAAATTCGGAAGCAAAAATCCAGAAGAAGTTTGCATCCAAGATGTGATTGCTATTTCAAGCGTCATTCCCTATGGTCACCGCTTGCAAGTCAGTCCCAGCGGCTTTGCCGAAGATATGGCTATTCTTGCAATGCAAAAGTCAGTCGAATCTCGACATGACGATGTGCTTTCGATTCTGATGAACTTTTCAAAGTTTTCTCTCGCCATGCCCTTGCGAATCAAGCTCCTGGCCATTTACTGGCCCATATTCAATGACCTTTGCATCTTGATGTCCAACGAAGACAGAAAGAAGATTTCAGATATCTATGTTGGTTTTGATGCTCTTCATGATGACGAGTCTTGGGTCACCGTTTTGTGCTGTGGGTGGTCAGATGCTGCATCTTAGATGCTCGCTTGATCCCGAATGCCTTCACTCCGCATTGGATTAATCTTTAGCAATAGCTCTCTTACAGTCATAGCTCTCTTACAGTCCATCTTCATTTCATCCTATTAGGCAAGGCGGCAGCACAAGGCCGTCATTACCAACCGATCTTATCCGACAGAAAATTTGCGACGTGCCTCGGATTGCCTCATCCTGATCAGCCGTCGATTAGAGACACATCTCTCATGTTGGACCCTGTATGTGCTTGCTATAAAGGGAAATTGTTGGACATGGCGGCATATACCAACACTTTGTCGTGCCCAGGAAAGATTCCATCACAGAATTCGTACTTCGTTTGCTGGGCTGGAGATTCCTTCGTCAAGAAGGAGAAACCTGAAGCATGCTTGTATTGCTTGTGCCACGATGGGTGGATGAAGCAGGTGTGACGACAACACCAACAGTTGTGACCTTCCTAAATAATTCTATAGATTTAGTCTGGTACACCATGTGTTAACAAGAGAGCCCTACATAGGGGTGTGAGAATCCTGAGAAGTTTCTCAACCTTATGGTGCACCTCCAGAGCCCATTGTGGGACCAGGTTCACGATGGTACTGTAGCAAAAAACGCACGATTCATCGAACACCTACATGCCAATATCATATTCCGGCATCCAATGACGTCAACTACTTAAGAAATTTTGAAACTCCGCTATTAGACCCAGAGACGACCTTCTGTAACATCTCACAATATACGCACTTTTACCAACACCTTCCTGACAGAAAATCAGATTTGGACACAAAACAGAAAAGGACACAAAACAAAAAAGGACACAAAACAGCAACTATGCAAATCCCAGACCGTGTCAAACATTGCGCAATCATTACCACATTGGTTGCTATAGCAGCTGCTGTGGCTTGGCATTTCGCAGGTAAGCAAAACAGAATTGTCAGCCAGGATACATTTTGCCATGCCCCCATGCTGACGCTTTTTGCGTTGTGACTTTTTCTTTGTCTGATGCTTAGGCCGGCCTGATTTTCACGAAATTCGTGATGACTTGGCCGGTAGTTGGTCCGATCTCTGGGATGAAGGTCCACAACTAAGTGACAATACAACCTACTACTGGCCGACTGGAGGTAGAGGGGTACTGACTCTCGAAATTGTCAGTCTCCTGGACCCTGGCTGGCAGGGGGAATTCGAAGCCGCAGTTCGTGCCTGGGATAATGGCGATCCAGATGTCGTCACTTTGACCACCTCAAGACGCAGCGCAAACGATCCTTGCACAATGAGCCAGGGAATTATGAAAGTGTGTAATCAGGATTATGGTTCTACTGGATGGCTAGGAATTAACGAAATTGTCATTGGAGGTACTGACGGAAAAACAATTCGATCCAGTCTGGCCAAGATGAACGATCACTATCTTGGTAGTGCGAAGGGCGCCGAAAGAGCCTACACAATGTGCCACGAGCTTGGCCATGGATTTGGGCTGCCGCATACAGATGAAAGCTTCACAAATGTAAGTTGGAAGATGAAAGAGATATTCATTCGTCCATGAAGATTTGATTCTTACCGATGCCTTTTCCCTCTGTGTGCAGCGAGATCTTGGCAACTGCATGGACTACACCAATACGCCGGAGAACAATTTGCTTCCTGGCAGAGTAAATTTCCTGCGCTTGCAGGAAATGTATGGATCGCCAAATGCAATGCCTCGAAACGCCGATGCCGGGACAAGTAATGTGTTTGAAAATGAGCGTGAAGAAGATGATGATCGCCGCTTTTTGAGAGTGCGGGATACTGATTCTGCAGTGATGGACGAGAAGAGCGATCTCTCTCCCGAGTTGTTGGCAGAGTATGAAAGAGCCATGGAAGAGCTTTCCGAGCACCTGAAAACTCAATCTGCGATAGACTATGACAGCCCTTCTGGATGGAGAATGCTCCACGAGCACCCCTTGGGTGGCGAGTTCGCCAGAAGACTGGATTCAGAACATACACTCAAAGTGCAGATGATGTATGCCGAACCAATGTATTAATCGATGAACCTCCCGCGACAAGAGCTGGAGCAGAATCTGAAATAGCGAGGTTTTACCTTCGTGATTACAGATTCCAATAGTTTTGATATAACAATAATGAAATCTTTTCGATGTATGTTAAATGTCATCATGTTCGATGGATAATCTATCAAGTTTGTCCAAAGGCATCGTTGCTTTGTAGTCTGTTATTAATCCTGTGTTGTTTGTTCGCAGGGTAGATGACAACGTTAGTATTGCTGTCCAATCTAGCTATAGTATCGCTTGTCTGTCCGTCAATAGAGGACGGACCAAGGGAGGACTTGTTGGTGACTCACCAGTTCACGATTCAGGAGACTGTATCATGTGCTACGTTACGCAGGCATCTTTATAAAGGTTAACAAACTATTTCCAACTTGGGTGCAAACCATCTTCATCGATATATATTTTCATTTCGAGCATGTACGTTCAGCTGCTGATGGCACTTTATTATCCAACCATGTCATCTTCTCATCTTCGTATCAAATCTCAGAAAGCATAATAAGAAACCATGGGTCGTCGTTCGTTATTGCTGTTGATATTAGGCTTGTTGCTCCTCGTAACTGCCGGGGTTTTGATTTGGCACTTTACTGGACAGCCAGATGTTGAAGACATCGGCGAAGCTCTGGGTAATCTGGCCGACAATGACTTTGCTGACTATTGGGACAATGATCCAAACGCCGGCAGCACTTCCGTCAGCGACAATAGCACGAATGCATGGAGCAACGATGGGAACGGTCTGTCGCTGGAAATAATGAATGCTTTGGATGACACCTGGCAGGCTGAATTCGACACTGCCGTATCGGATTGGGACAACGGCGACCCTGATACACTAACATTGGCGGTTTTAAAAGGAGAGGTTGATCCCTCATGCTCACCAGTGGATGGGCTTATGAAAGTTTGCAATAATAATTGTAAGGAAGATTCTGGTCGGGTTTGAGCTGATGTTTGATGGCTCTCATAAATTTGTGTCTGGTTTCTTATCTAGATGAAGAAGAAGATTGGCTTGGAATCAACGAACTAGTTATTAAAGACGAAAAGACTATCGAGTCAAGTGTGGCGAAGATGAATGACTACTATCTACGCAATGCTGATTACGACAAACGATTGTAAGGCTTCGAAGATGAGAATGTACCTATTGTCTTTGTGCCGACTATTTTCTCATCAGGTGGGTTGCTTTTTCTTTTCTTTCAAGATACACAATGTGCCACGAGATCGGTCATGGATTTGTAAGTTGAGGTGTAGTAATTAGGCTTGCGTAGCTGTTTCTGTTGGATGGGCTTCTGATTCTATTCCTTTGTGCTTCTTTGAATTCTGGTGAAACCAGGGTTTGCCGCACACTGACGAAATCTTTGACAATGTATGTGTTCCCTGCAACGAGCAGCTAGGGCAAAGCGTGCTTCAGTGGCCGTCTAACACTGTTCTGTACTCTTATCTTAAACAGCCCGACCTTGGGAATTGCTTGGACTACACCAACAACCCATCTGTAAGTTCAAAACAGCTTTATTGTTTCAGACGTTTGCAGTGTTATGTTTGCTCATTATCCTATTCTTCATTATAGCTTAACCTCCGTCCCGGCCAAATGAACTTCGACCGCCTCAAAGAATTATATGGCACTGTGAATAGGCGGCATTTGAGAAGAGCCCGTAGTTCCTTTAGTCCGCAATTTATGGCCAAGTACACCCAATCTATGATTGAGCTGGAGCAAACTCTAAGGAAAGGGAGAGACTCTACAGGGAGGCGTCTCCACGAGCATCGTGCTGGTGAATATTTCATTCGAAGGCTTGACGATCAGTATACTCTGAAAGTCCATGTGCTTTACCCAGATCTGAACTAAGGACACATGTATAAGCCTTTATGCATACTTATTGTTATTTGGGAATTTCGCCCTTGGCGTTTTTTGGTTGTGACTTTTTCTTTGTCTGATGCTTAGGTTGGCCTGATTATCACGAAATTCGTGATGACTTGGCCGGCAGTTGGCCCGATCTCTGGGATGAAAGTCCACAACTAAGTGACTATACAACCTACTACTCGCCGACTTGAGGTAGAGGGGTGTTGAGTCTTGAAATTGTCAACCTCCTGGACGCTGGCTGGCAGGAGGGATTCGAAGCCGCAGTTCGTGCGATTCAGATGTCATGATACCCTGGCTCACTGTGTAAGGTTCGCTTGCGAATCAACGAAATTGTCGTGCCACGAACTCGGCCACGGATTTCGGCTGCCGCATACAGATGAAAGCTTCACAAATGTAAGTTGGAACATGGGAAAGAGATATTCATTCATCTATGAAGATTTGATTCTTACTTATGCATTCGTCCTCTATGTACAGCGAGATCTTGGCAACTGCATGGATTCCACCAATAGGCCCGAGAACATTTTCCTTCCTGGCAGAGTAAACATCCTTCTGCTTGCAGCAAATGTATGGTTCGCCAAATGCAATGCTTCGTAACGACAATGCCGGTACTGACAAATGTGCTGGAAAATGAGCGTGAGGAAAAAAATGATGACGATCGCCGCTTTTTGAGAGTTTGGAGTACTGACTAAATTAATCAGTACTGGACGAGAAGAGCCACCTTTCTTCCGAGTTTTTGGCAGAGTATGAAAGAGGCATGGAAGAAATTTCAGAGCACATGAAATCCCTTTTGGATGGAGAATGCTTCACGAACGCTTCTTGAGTGTAGAATTCGCAAGATGAATTCGGAACATCTACTTGAAGTGCAGATGCTGCATGCCGAACCGATGTATGAATCAATGAACCGTCCACCACAGGAGCTGAAGAGGAAATCTGGTATCGCGATCTTTTCCTTCCAACAATTTTGATGTAACAATAATACTGTCTTTTGGATGCATTGTTTCGATTGATAATGTATCAGGTTTGATCGACACTTGTGAGAATGTAGTTTAGGGGCTAATCTAGTATCTCTTGTCTGTCCATCAATAGACTGACGGACGAAGGGAGGACTTGTTGGCGACTCACCAGTTCACGACTCAAGACAGAACGTCATGTGCTACGTTACGCGGGCATCTTCCAGGTTAACAAACTACTTCCGAACTGAGAGTAAGCCATATCCATAGATATATATTATCATTTCGAGCATGTACGTTCAGGTGTTGATGGCAATTTATCAATCTTGCATGTTTCCTTTTCAGTTGTGGTGGTGGAGTCGGAAGCTACACTATGGAACGTGACTTGAAAACGTTTGGTTTACGATTACTGTCGTCGCATTGTTTCTCATTGCAGCTTTGTCGTCTTCTCATCTTCGTATCCAAGTTCTCTGAAGGCATAAGAAACCATGTGTCGTCCTTTGATGTTGATATCTGGCTTGTTGCTCCTCGGGGGTGGCGCGTATTTGATTTGGCACTTTACTGGACGGAAAAGTCTTAAAGAAATAGGAGACGTTCTGGGGAATTTGTCGGACAGTGACTTTTCTGATCTATGGGACAAAGATCCTAACGGCGGTACTTCCGTCAGTGACAATAGCACGAATGCATGGAGGAACAATGGCAACGGTCTGTCGTTGGAAATCTTGGATGCTTTGGATGACAACTGGCAGACTGAATTCGACACTGCAGTAACGGACTGGGACAACGGCGACCCTGATACTCTAACGTTGACGGTGAAACAAGGACAAGTTGACCCCTCATGTTCGCCAGTGAATGGCCTTATGAAAGTCTGCAATAATAATTGTAAGAAAGATTCTGGTCGGGTTTGAATTGATGTTTGTTGGCTTCTCATAAATTTTTGCCTGGTTCCTGTTCTAGTTGGAGATACTGGTTGGCTTGGAATCAATGAAATGGTCATTAGAGGCCAAAGCACTATCGAATCAAGTGTAGCGAAGATGAATGAATACTATCTACGCAATGCTGAATACGACAAGCGATTGTAAGACGTCGCTGACGAAAATCTTCCATTGTCATTGCGCCGACTATTTTCTCACCAGATGGATGACTGTTTCTTTTCTTTCAGATACACAATGTGCCATGAGATCGGTCATGGATTTGTAAGTTGAGGTGTAGTACTTAGGCTTGCGTAGTTGCTCTGCCGGATGGAATTCTGACTATGTTTTCTCGGTACTTCTTTGATGTCTGGTCACCAGGGTTTGCCACACACGGACGAGAATTTTGACAATGTAGGTATTCCTTGCCACGAACAATACGGTGAATGCTTGCTTCAGTGATCGTCTAACACTGTTCTGTATTCTATCTTAAAAAAGGCCGACACTGGGAACTGCTTGGACTACACCAACAACCCATCTGTAAGTTCAATACAGCTTTGGCCTCAGATTGTTGAAATTGTTGTGTTTGCTCATTATCCTATTCTTCACTTTAGGCCAACCTCCGTCCCGGCCAAATAAATTTCAATCGTCTCAAAGAGTTATATGGCACTGTTAATAGGCGGCATTTGAGAAGAGCCCCAAAGTCTCTTAGTCCAGAGTTTATGGCCAAGTATAAGCAATCTATGATTGAGCTGGAGCAAACTCTAAGGAAAGGGAGAGACTCTTCAGGGAGGCGTCTCCATGATCATCGTGCTGGTGAATATTTCATTCGAAGGCTTGACGATCAGTATACTCTGAAAGTCCATGTGCTTTACCCGGATCTGAACTAAGGACATATAATTGCCTTTGTGCATACTTATTATTATTTGGGAAATTTAGGTGATTCATGTAGTTATCATGTAGACAACAAAACATCTACTTCTGGCTGCGAAACAGAACTATCGCAAAAACAAGCCGGATCCGATACTGGGAACCTCAACATTCTTTCAGTACGATTATTGGGAACCGAGGAATGGGAGTTGCGTCTTCTCCCTTGAACTTCTTTGCTGCAGGTGAAAGAAGGCTGTCCTTGTCAATCCATCGCAGTTGGCCTGCTTTTTCTTTCTTTTCGAGTTCAAACCAGAATTCGTCCCCATCATCAAACGCAATGAAATGTTGGCAGGAAATCTCACCATTGACAAGTTCCATTTTCAACTTTTGAACAGTTCCGGGAAAAAATTGAGTCACGGAACCAACTTTGAATTCCACCTCGACACGCTTCCCTAGCACTTCGTCTTTGTACATCTTGGAGTGTTCCGGAGAAAGAGAGCTTCAATGTGGAAATGGAGGAATATGTGTGAGTCAGCCTATACCAATGGACGATGGAAATACGGTGATGACTATCTGACAATGTATATTGACACAAAAACGCACTTGTCAACCAGCCAGAGTCACTCAGATCCTTTGAGCTGTATATCGAACAAAATGCTGTCAAGGTCAGTCTGGGAATGACGAAAACCGAAGCATTTGAAACATGGGAAAGAAATTCGCTGAGGAACGAACGAACGAACTTACGGAAGGATCTTTCCTCGTCGTCAAGCAAGAGGGGGATTTGTAAGAAAACCTGGAGCAGACTCGTACGACTCAACAAGGCTTAAGGCTAATAGAAGGCCAACGATCGCTGTACAGTGCAGTAAGACGCATCACGTGCTCCAAGAAAGGATGGAGGTAAACCTTAAGTCCCGTGTGACGTATCACGTGCTTCATACGGCCTGAACAGCCTTGATCATTCATGGCGGCAAGTATACAAACGTGAGAACCCAAACCTGTCCGCCACGAATGGCCTTTTGTTCGAGAAACTATCTGCGGCATTGTCCACTCAAACCAAACTCCCCCGTGGCATTTTCACATTTTTCCAACGAGAACATCAAACGACACTAATAATGATGAATGTCCCCTCAAGATCAAGAAGCATCCCCATCTTGCAATCCAGCGACATATGGCAAGAGCGACTCAGGGAAGAACAGGAAGCAAAGATGACTGACCATCAGGACTATCTTTTTTACAACAGAGTTGTCAGTGGCATCAAGAAACAGCAAAAGAAGACTAAAGACGCAAACTTACGAATTCAAAATCAAGCCGTGATCGATCACATCAACTACACAAGGCACTGCCAAAGCCCTCGTCTCTCTACAAACTTCGTACCAAGAGTACCCTCAGTAAACCCCCAGCTTGAATATCTCAGGCACAGAGGAGTTTGGCTTGCCCTTCCAGACACGACACGTTCTCAAGCCGAGGAAGACATGATTTTTGAAATTGATACATAGAGCTCTGAACAAACTACAGAAACAAACTTGCATAGAAACCATAGCGTAATACTGAGATAATCAATATCGCAATTTTTCCACTAAACGTGTTGTGCATGCGTTCTGTGCCAAAAACTAAACAGTCGAAAACTCTTGGCACGTGGGAAATGATGCCAGCACGCGACGGTCATACTTCCTTTGATCTATATTCAGTACTTGCGAGTTTCAAAAAGTGAAACAGAAACGGATCCTCTATTACACCATCCGTCCTGTTACAAGACTTCGGCCCAATTGCGATGGAGTTCTTTTTTGTCCAATGCTGCTCATCCTTTCGATGGAGAAGCTTGCTTGCACCATTTTTTCCGGCCCTTTCTGCAAGCTCCTCTCCTCTCGCCAAAATACCGTCACAGATACTACAAAAACCATGTGAAAACCTCCCTCCGACACTGCACTGAGTACTTGTCATTTCCATCGACAAGATTATTGCCATCAGCCATTATTTCTTCGTAATAGCGAAATAAGAGACCGGCAGAGAAGGAGAGAGAACAATGACAACAATGAGAGCATCAATACAACCTCATATTGAAAGAAATACTGAGAGGATGCATACTCGGAAAAAATCACAGTTTCCCTCCTTCCGGGCTTGTTGTGGATGTCACGGATGTCAAAGATATGACGAGAAAGGCAAGAACCAGCGAAAGAGAATAGTGTGGACACCTAGCGTCGGCAGCTTCTTCTAGCACCATCCCCTCCTTGAATGTCACAGCACGACCAAGTAGCGAATTCATCAAATCATCGCATAAGGAGCAATCCAAAGAATCAAGTGCGACCCTACTACAATCCTCGCTTCCAGCCGTTGGCTCGTTTTGACCCTATCGAAAACTTGCTTCATGGAACTGCCAAAACGGCAGACACTTTGTGGGCAGCTCCTACCCAGGAAAACCACAAGCCGTCGAGTCTAAGCTGGATTCAAGCTCATGTGTGGCAGGATGGATACATCGGGAATTTCGCTCACCATCAATTTGGAATTATAACTTTTGCAGGTTGAAAGAAGAAAAATATTTGCCAAGGCTGCAAAAGAATCGGAAGCAGTATTGAAAACCAAGGCAGTCCAGCCGATTCTTACTTTGTTGCCAAGGAAGATCGTCGCTGTATAGTATATCAATTGTGATAACTCAATGAGAGACCGTCCGTGTTGTGGGTTGAAATCCGGGTCATTTGGTTGAAGTCCGGGTTACTTGTACGGGGTTCCAGAATACTTATCCCCGGTGTGGTGACTATTGTTTGGAAAAACAGGCTCATGACTATGTATTGTTTGGAAAAACAGGCTCAAGATGTCAGGTCAAGATCGATGTCAAGGAGAGAATGGCAGATTGAAATGTAATGAACTACCTGATGTGACTACATTCTGAGAGTCATTTCACAAATGCAAACTAGAGTCACAAGATGAATGGAATGATCTTGAATCAGATAGTTTAGTGAATTATAATCCTAGAAGGGCCTCCAAACTTTCTCCAGAGTACTAGGCAACGGCTATCCTCTTTGAAAGTGAGAGCAAAAAACCTGTTGCTCTGAATTGGACATCTGACAACTCCAGCAAGGTTTAGATATAGGACGATCACACCATGAAGATTGCTCTTGCGAAATGACCACACCAACAACAGAAATCTCTTGAGGAGTGTGACAATTTGACAGCAGCTCCCAATTATTCCCAAATCCCCTGTTTCTTATTGGGAGTTTGCGAGGGTCCTTGATTTTGTATACTACAATTCTGAGTTTTTGCCAGGGTTTGTCTGGCAAATTATTTTTTGCTGGGGAAAACCCCAAGCTATAGCGCGAACCCCAACACAACAGATATCTTTATCTGGATAGCCTACGACTTTTTTCGTTCACCCAGTACTATCATATTCAAGGAAGTCAGGTTTTTCAGAACTTGCCGGGTCGCGACCCGGTAAAATCTAGGATTCGGCATTTGAACGTGTTCGCGGAGTTTTTGGCACAACTGACGTCGTTCTTTGGCAGGGTTTTTGGCACATCGCTTGGGTCACGCAATGGCAGATGCCAAACGTCGATGCATATGGCAGGAGAGTGTCTGACGACTTTTTGGCTTCTGAGTTCAACAAGAATACCTTACCATGTCGAACAGCTTGCCCGATCGTGATAAATACAAACGCTTCTCAAAGAACCTGTAGTACGTACTTTCCTCAACGAGTATTTTCGATGATCATAAGTGGCGAACTTCTGTACATCTGATTGTGTCGTACTTAACAAACGTATTCTATCTGGTGCTGAAAGAATTTGATTGAGTTCTTCAATCCAAATAGATCTTCCAAAATTGTACGAGGAACTTGTACCAGAGTGAAAGAAACCCGGATGTACTTCTTATGACATTCTCTCGCTTTCACACGGAAGAGAGCAAAAATAAGCTTTGTTGCCACCTTCGCGATTCGATTCACATCATCCATCCCCTGACACAAATCCGATCCTGCACCTACCCTTTACTACAAAGCACACTCTTCAACCTTCCCAGGTTGCATTCCATACATCAGATCTGATTCCGTATTCTGCCTGCTAACAATAGCACTGGGAAGAAACATGACGTCTTCAGATTTTCGATCAGAAGACAGGTGCACATCCTTGATGGAAATGGAAAGGCTGGCAATGGCGAACAGCCAAGGCGCAGGAGCCGTTCCGAGATCATCTCATGCCGTGCAAAATGAAACCTGGAGAGAGCGTGTCGCCAAGTGGTACTACGATGTTCTTGACCATTTCAATCTTCCAAGAGATATTGCCTATGTGTCAATGAGGATTCTGGACAGATATGTGATTGCTGCGAACACAAGGAACACCATGACATGTGCTGACTTCACCAAGGCCTCCATTTCAGCGCTTTTCATTGCTGTCAGATTATCAAGACCGTCGGCTCTTTCCTTGGGAAAGCTGATGGAAACAAGTCGATCCGATGTATCGGTAGAAGACGCTCGCCTATGCGTGCGTACGATCCTTAAGACGTTGACATGGGAACACCCCATTCTGACGCCCTCCATGTTCGTCAAGGCCTTCTTGCCAATGTTCCAACAGGTCGTTTCTGCAACGAAAATGATCGACCTGGCGGAGCATGTCCTTTACCTCGTGGAGCTGTCCTTGTGTGACAGATATTTCTGTGATGCCACCCCATCACAGATTGCTCTGGCAGCACTTGTCCTTAGTATACACCCTACTACCGGACCAGCATCTTGCCGGCTAGTAGACGATACGACATTCACTGTTATGTTGAATGGAATTCGTCAAAAGACCGGGGTGGACTGTCTTGGTTCTATGGAATTCAAGGCTCTCTGCTCACATCTCCACCTCATTTACGGTCAAAGTGAGGAAGGCAACAGCAGTTGCCATACCACGACCAACGACGAGCACCCAACAAAAGGCAATCCCACCACTACGGTTGCCATTATTGAAGATGATTCAACTCCGTGCATGCCAGCCAACTGAAACAAAGCAAAAAGAAAAACAAAAAACGAACGAAAACGTCGGCTTTGCACATATCCAAGAACCGGCATGCACAAAATGTTCTCGCTATGCTCTTATTCTGAACTGAATACTACTACTACTATTACCACTACTATTTTGAATGAATATAATCGCTACGCCTATTATAGTTATTTTATACACATCCTCTATATGAATGAACCAGTATAAACAATTTGTTCTCGCTATATTCTCATTCTGAACTGAATACTATTACTACCTATACGAACTGGCATGCACAAATTTGTTCTCGCTATGCTCTTGTTCTGGACTGAATCACTATTACAATTTGTATTGATACTGTTTTGAATGAATACAATCGCTGCGCCTAGTAAAGTTATTTTACACATTCTCTCTATAGGAACAATAGTAACTATGTTCTGTTCCCCATAAGGGTAAGAGCAGCAAGCACGGAGTTTAACACAATACCGACCAGTGTGGCTGGTTGACAGCGTATAGGATCGCAACTATTTGTCAGCAGTTGAATCATGCATGTCCAGAATCCAAGGAGAAGAGAAAAAAAAGGATGGCACACAAAAAAAAATCCCATTCAAACACTCGTGTTGCTGGCGCTGGTACTACTACTACTACTTCGCAACAAGGATCGTCGATCGAGTCCCAAGCTTTTCATACAATCTGGCTTGTTGTGCATAAACAAAATCAAGGCCACGGCTGCTCCCAATGCCACAATCAATGCGGCACAAATCAACGTACACATGGGACCAATTTCCAAATCAATGCCACCATCGCTGCCGCCATTACTACTATTACCACTACCCGAATCTTGTGCTATTGCTGCTACACCACCCCTCCGTTGCTTGAGCTGCTGAGCCCGTTTCATGCGGTTGGTTCGTTTCTGAAACATGATTGTATTTCAACAAAACAAAAAAAGAGAACTAATTTTCCAACGTAAAATGGTTGTATTCTTCACGAGACCGTCCGACGAGCACTGCGAATCCAATTTGAGGAAGGTATCAACAGCAGAGCCAAATCGGGGTTGCTGTTGGGAATTGAAGCTACCCACTCTCTCTCATCATGGGTGATTGATCCACACGAGTCATTCGTTGGATGTTCAGGTTCCATAAAGCGGCGATGTACTAGACTATGTACCACTGTGAACGGGGCGGCGAGCTCGAACAATCGTCACACATACACACGTGGCCTGTTCGTTCGGTTTTGTAAACGCCGCCCCAACACTCTT
>JAAMXS010002522.1:0-13411 GCA_019693525.1 Cylindrotheca fusiformis | reverse complement strand
CAATTCCGATGTCCAAAAACGAAGAGAATTGCATCACATGATCAAATCAAGAAGTTAAAAAGAAAACAAGTCGACCCCATGGTCCGAGAGAGCGGCTCTTTTGTTTTTTTGGTTTCGTGGGGGGATAAGAACAAATGAATCATATCAGGAAAAGGAGTTCACATCAAAAGAAAGGGGTTTACGTTCAATGCACCTTTTTTTTCAATTTCCACAGGGGTGTGGGAGGGATTGTGATTTTTATTATAGAGGGGGGAATTAAAGAGTTTATGAAGGGTTTCCCTCCCTCCCTTCTCCTTCTCCAACAAAAAAAAGCAATAATAGGTGCTTTTGGCAGATTTGCCTCTATATCATCAAATGAAATGAAGCTCTGAATCTACGCAAGGAGTTTCTTTTGTTGTTGTTGTTGTTGTTGGGCCTTTTTTTCAATTCAACAGTTCAAAACCCATTGGGAGGGGAGGGTGAAAGCACCACACACACACACACAATATTAAGGAAAGTTTAGGGGGAAAGCATTCAGATAGACTATACTGTAGACCATACTACTGTAATAGTCAGCCATTACTGTAGTATATATAATGATCGATTCGAACTGTGCTGATGTCTCTGGTTTCATTACACACTATATTACGTATAATGTAGTCTCTCTCGCTCTCTCTCTCTCATTGATGATGTGACAAAAACAAAAGAAATGAGTCAAGAAGGTTCCACCGCTTTCTTTTCATCCAAGGTATATTAAAGGGAGAATGGACTTGGCATATATTTCATATAAAAAACAATAGAGGGAAAAAAGGAGGAGTGTGATTGATTTAAAACCATCAATGTATAATGAGTAGGTCTATATCTACTACGTTTAAAAAACTTTTCTTGGGGGACAAGAATGTTTGTTTAATACTAATGTTCTTCAGCTTCTTCTTTTGTCTTTCTACTAGTTCAGCTTCTTCATCTTCTTATTTGTTCATAGTTCCGCTTCTTCTTCTTTTTCTTCTGCCTTATTGTCTGATGGCGGAGAGGTATACAACCACCAATCGAACAAATCATTTGCATTCTTGGCCGTGGCAAGAGTGGGAGAAATATTGGAACCCAAACGTGGATCATCACATTTCACTTGACCCAATTGTTCTTTCAATGTTGATTTTGTGGCTAACAAGTTTTCATCTAAATGACATTTACCGATAGCTTCAATGACTGGAGGTGATTTGGGTACAGCATCTGTATTGAACCACCAATCATCACCTTCACCGACGGGACGATAATGGGTAAACAAATTGACATAATAGGCACCCTTTCCTTTAAGGGGACGATTCCGACCATGTAAATTTTTGGCACTTTCATAATAAACGACATCACCAGGTTCCATGACAATTTCATGTAACCGGCCACCATGATCATAAACTTCTACCGGCCATGGTTCTTCGTCCAATAATCCACCCTGTGCAATATTGACAATTAAACTTACCGCATGAGTATTATGTCGATCGACATGGGTCAATAACCTTGCCCCCTCTTGATATTGACGTAATCCATACATGACGGTTTCTTCCACTTCGACACCTGCCCATTCACTGACCATGTCCTTGAGACGGGTCTGATAATAGGCTTTTAAATTCCATGGAATTTGAACAAATGCCACCGTCGTTTCCCACCAATTCACAAAGACACCCTTCCCACCCCATTCTTCGACGGTTAAATGATTCCGATTATTATAATACAAGGCACCCAATGAGGCAAAGACATCGTTTGGCAATCGGCCCTTGGCAAAACCCAACGATGAAAAGGTCCGTTGAATCCGTCCCTGACGGTACCATTCGGTATGTAATAAAGTTTCAATTTCGTTCGTAATATTTCGTGATCCTAAATCATCCGATGGTGGTGATTCACCAAAGGGTAATACCAATGTATGTTGAACGGTAAACCTTTGAATGATTTCACCAGATGTATGATATTGAACTTGAAAGGAATGACCAATAAAGCTAGATACACATTTCGTTTTGCGTTCCCCATATTCCAATGATAATTGAAATTTGGGAGGTTTGTTGTTATCATTGGGACTCAACCAATACACATCCAATGCTTCGTCTTTGGATAGATATTGTAACAAACATACTTCAGCTTGTCGACAACTGGAACCAAACCAATCATTGAATGCCTTTGTATTTTTCATCGTTGTTGTTTCTTTGGGCATGTAGTATCGATCCGGCATGACAGCATGGACCAATGATTGATGAACACCCCGTTCGATACATACCGCAGGACAATCATCATTCTTATTAGTTCCATCATGATCCGAAAACAATTCCTTCTTGGCATTTCCCGTCACAGCATATGCAAGGATCAAATCGGAGGATGCATTGGCACCATTGGGATAATGATAATAATCATTACATCCATCTGGAAATAAAAGATAATGAGATGCCAGTCTCAATTCATTATCATATTCCAGGTCATTTTGAAGTGATGAAATGGGAGGAGGCAATGAATCGTCATCTGCGGAAGCAGCAGCAGCTGAAGCTGAAGCAACAACAACTACTACCCATAAAAGAAGGAGGAAAGACAATCTTAGAATATCCATAGTGGAAAATGATTGTTTTGCTAGAAGAAAGAAGTCAATGAATAAGTTATTGTAGGAACCTTCTCTCTCTCAATAATGGCAACAACGATGATCTTTGCATTTCTCCAAGCATTGTTCTTGACGTTACACGCACTTCACGCTCGTATGGGAACAATGACCCTGACCGTTTGACGATGTGACTACCAGACGGGACCGATTCCTCCGACTAAACGCACCTCAACGAACAGTCATTGTCCGTTGAGTACCGATTCCTTCGACCATATGCCTGACGTCATCGTTTGATCTACGCACATATGCGTACGATCCTACTACTACTATAGAAGAAGAAAAGATTGGATCTTGAAGAATTCATTGGAACAACAACACATCACATCAGACGAATCTCATTCAAACAGTAGTATAGCTGTGAAGATTACTACTACTACTGATACTAGAAACAACAACATTCCATTCGTCATGTCTCATCTATCGTTGACCATGGCAGTAGTAGTAGTAGTAGTATTAGTGTATCTGACTACTACTGTGGCAAATGCTTTGGTAATAGTTCCGCAGCAGACAACGACAACGACGACAACAACAACAAGAATTGGGCCATCATCAGGATTCCTCTTGTTTCCATCTGCTACTACCAACAGGAGAAGCATCCGAATTCACGAACTTAATTTGTCATCACGTAGTGTGGCAAATGAAAATAACTTTGCACAAGAACAAGAAGTAGTAGTAGTTGCAACATCATCATCATCGTCATCAGAAGCACTACAGGCGAGGAAGAAAGGCTTATTGGAGGATGATGAAGAACAAAGAAAGGAAATGATGATGATGATCGAAGCCTCTGGTGATACTAGGACAACAACAACCGACGACGACGTCGTCCAAGATCATCAATTTACACCCTTTCAACTTGGAGTTCGGTCGGTTGTATTGTTGACTACCATTTTTTACATGATTCATCCTCAACCATTGGATGATATGATCTCTTTCATTTATTCCATCATTTATAATTGGGATGTTGCACATGGATCACTATTTGAAGCCAAAGTTGCAGTGATGGGATTCTTTATACCCATTGTGATGTATAGTTCACTTCATTTACTATTGGGACCCGAAAAGACCAAGGCATCCAGATTCGATGGACAATTACCGACACGACCCTTTGAATGGTTGGAAATCGAACATTGGAATGTTGTATTCAATCCAATATCATCCTATCTTGGTAGTATTTGGATATATCATCAATTCATTCATTCCCATGCCGATCTACCACAAATGGCACCAACGTTTGGTGTCTTTGCAATCGAAGTATTGTTTGGTGTATGGTTGTATGATTTGTTATTCTTTCCAATTCATTATTTCATGCATCGATCGAAATGGAAAGGAATTCGAAAGATACATGGATATCATCATCGAGTTACATCCCATTCCTTGAATGCATTGGAAACGGTCCAACATTCCTATATCGATGGATTTTTACAGGTGACAATCAATGTATTGGTCCAACAATTATCACCGTTCGGTCCAACGAATAAGCACATGTTATCTCGTTTATTCCATAATATCATTGTGACATATTTATTGACAGAAGCCCATTCGGGATATTATGATTTACCATGGATGTCCCATAATATCTTTCCTGAAATTTTGGGTGGATCACCAAGACATGAACAACATCATCATGATGGACGGATCTATTATCAACAATATTTTAAATATCTTGATGATTTTTTTGGTTTTACCAAAGAAGAAGATGAACAACAAAAGCAACAGGAACAGGAAGTATTACCAACCACCAAACGAAAACAACTCGAGGATGCAACAACAACAACAGCAGGAGCAGTGGTAGATGTGACGGTAGTACAGACAAAATAAACTTATTTGTTCCCAAACGAGAAAACGTTGTGTGAGAGGAACATTGACCAACAAGCACTCTCCTGTCATCATCATCATCACTGATGATTATTACGTTTTTGCAACACAAACACCACCATTGTGGAGATATAGCCTATAAATATATTTAACTACTACTAGCAAGCAACCCTTCCCTACTCTAGTGAAGACATTCATAGTAGTATTCTGATGATATACCAATAATACTCGCCAGCGCTATATCGTAGTTGAAAGAAAGAATCATACTACCACTTCTACTACTACTATACTCTTCAAGGTTGAGTTTCACCACACTATTACTACTATTAGTTTCTAATAACAGCTCATCGAATTGGAAGTGCATATGGAACGTACAAAGGGAAAATGTTCATTGTGTTCCTATATATACTCCGTCGTTTTGATATGAGACGTGACTGAAGAAGCCCCTGAGGGAGAGCATAACATGATGCCTCGCTCTCTCTCTCTAATTTTGTTATCGATATGTTATGTTATAGATATGGCCGTAAACATTTGGACAATTGATTGGATATATCTTGACAATTTCGAAATAATTGTTTATTTTTCGTCACCTTGGAAAGTGCCTTTCGATGTCGTTGAAAGGTATCAACATTGTGTTGTTTTTCTTTGGTAGTATCAATTCCCATGATTCTTGGATTACCAAAACATGCCGATTCTTCAAAGCAAGCACATAATGCCTTATCATCAGAAAGTGTTCCGTAATATCGTGTTGCTTCTGCTGGACAATGTCGAAAGGAAAGACAACGTTTTTCTTGCAATCGAAATTTTTCACACTTTTCCGCACGTGATCCATTCTTGGCATAACATTTCTCTTTTCGTTGATTGAGCTTTTCACAATCATTCATCATACTATTGTTCATTTATCGTCGTCGTCGTCGTCGTCGTGATGGTGGTGTCGTTGTATATGCGACTACTACTACTATACTTGATCTTCTTCTTCGTTCCAATAAGAGATGATGGTATGATTGCTCTTTTGTGAACGGAACACCTCTTTGTTGCTGTGATGGATGACGCGTGTGGTTTTGTTGGATATGTCATTCAAGAGGGGGGATATTGTGGGGGCAAGCAATGGGGGAGTCGACAATTTTCCTCCATATCATATATCATATATATGAAACATACGGTCACAGTCATGCTGAGCCTCTCTCCCAAGATTTAGCGATCGTGTCGGATGTGACAAGATTGAACTTAACGAATCATTCATGCGCCATGCAGTTTTTGCATGAAAAGGCAGGTGAAGCTGCCAAGAAATCAACACACATATATATATATGGTCACAGTACTAGTATCGCTGAACGTGTGTTCAAGAGAAGCAGACAGGATTAACCCACACTCTCTATTACACGGAGCAAAAATCAAGTCCTGACGAAGCTTCTATTCCTTTGTTGGTCACACACACACACATGGAGAGGAAGAAAGGGAAACGAACAACAACAACATCAATATCCAATTCTGAAAGACTAGTATAGTATTACTCTCTCTCTCTCTTCTGAATACAGAGTATAGTATAGAACGATAATTGGAAAGGCATCAACAAGCAAACAAGCAAGCAAGCGACAACTACAACTACAAAACAATAATGTCGAAATACTTGAATGGTCCCGATGAATTGGAACGTTTGGAATTCATAAGTCGTCAACAACTGTTGAAGGAAGATAAGATTATGAGAGATAAAATCAACAATTATGTTCAATTGGTCAATGCCTTGACGGGACAAGAAGTCATGTTACCAGCCGATACGGATGAATATAGTTTTGTCAGTGTTGATGACGATTCTGAAGACTACGAAGAGGAATACGAAGAAGAATACATCGATGATGATGATGATTGGGACTATGAATCTATTGAAGATGACAACGACGACAATAACAACAATGGCTTTTCAGGTCCTCCTCCTCCTCCAGTAGCAGCTGCATCAGCATCACAGGAAGCAGCAGTAGGGGATGATGCCAATGTAGAAGAAGAAGGAAAGATTGAAAATATGGACTTTGTACAACAACAACAACAACAGGTCGATGCGATACCACCTCCAACACCATCTCAAATTATTCGAAAACTCAAAGCGACATTGGTATATGCAGGTATGGAACAAATCAAGTTACGTCGTAGACGATCCGTTCGAAGACTTGGTGGCGGTGGCAGTGGTGGAAATAATTATTGGAGTTTTGATGTTGCCAAACGAAAATTGAATCGAGAAATGAAACGAATTGAAAAACGAAAGGCATATCGAGATGCTATTGAAAGTTTAGTACCCGGTGGTGTTGGGATGATTACTGCCGAAGAAGAAGAAAAGGAAGAAGTCAGTTCACCGCCACAACCTGTCAGCGACGGCAAGTCAATACTAATGGATGAGTCAGAAAAAAATGGACAATCGGGAAGTATTTTTATGGGATTACTCAAGACATTGGAAACCTCCAAACGTCGTCTTCCAGCGGCCGAACCAACTTCTACTACGTCTCGAAGGTCTATCAATAATGCATCAGCAAATCCATCCCAAATGATGTCACGGTCCGATCAACGATTGCAAGCAATTTTACAAAAACATCATCATAATCTCATGGATCAGAAGGAAAAGATCCGAAGTCCATCTCCTTCCAATCCCAGATCGAAAAACAGTGATACTCGGGTACCACCACCACCGATGCCACCTGGACCACCCCTTACACAAGAAGGATCTGGTAACAACAGCAGCAGCAGAAGTGAACGGTAGTATACTATAATATTTGTTGTGCCTAATAATAGTACAGTTTTTCCTTTACCGGATGGGACCGTCTTTTATACACATCAAACAAGAGACGCAAGAGTGATGTTAGTCCCTCTCTCTTGTATCGATTTCTGGATGTGGTTGTAGGATTATAGTTATTGTATAGAGTTTTATTGTTCCAACATCATAAAAGTCCCTGATGTGGTTTATTCTCTTGTTAATCTTGTTGCGGTGGTTTTTTTGTTTTGTTCAGCAGACTAAAAAATGGTACACACATGCTAAAGCCTCTGGTGATACCAAATTTTTCATTCTCATTAGCAACGTTTGACGAAAATCCAACATGTTTCGCAAGGCTTCGTTCCAAACGTTTTTATGCATGACAGGCTACATATTCTTCACATTGCGTTGCTGGTGAGTTCTCATTGAATTCATGTGGAACTGTTCATCCTCCATAGCCATATTTCGTTCTGAATACCGCATCATTAGCTTCTTTTGTGATTTCTCCTTCCGTAATAGATATGCTTGTAGATCAAAGGTATATTCTACATGATCACACGATTTTATCTGCACTTTCCGGATGATTGGATGCACGTGAACCAGCCCTTGGAGTCCCGTTCTGTCAATACCAAAATATATACCCAAGCGCCCTTTTTTTTCCTTCCGCGACAGTTTCGCATGTGTTGTAGGATATGTTTTGGGTATGGAGTGTCCACAACGGCCCATCAAGCCACTCACTACCCACTTTCTTTTGCTTCCGCCAGCAAGAGACTTATAAAGCCATCTTTGTCAAACTTTCGGAAATGATGGAATCTTTTTTGTTTTGTTGGTTCACCCTGTTCGTCTTTGTAGATTCCATTGGAGAGAGGGATTTTGATGTAATCGAACTGTCTCCATTGGTGTAGGAAGAGGTCCCCAACACTGACGAGATTGGAGGCTGTCTATTGGAATTAGAAAGCAAATACAAACTTGTTCCATACACACATGATCGCGCAGCAGTTTGCATAGTTTACTGTTCCTTTCCGCATCTCAGGTATAGGCTTGCTACTAATAGTACCCATTCGCACCTCCGTTATGAGCGCGGTTGCATTGGAATGATAGGCCAACGTCGCTGATGGTGACACCAAGAAGTGCTTCATTCGCATCAGCAACGCTTGACGAAGGTCCGAATCGTCTTTTACGGCCTCGTTCCAAACGTTTATTTGAATGACCGGGTACATGTTCTTCACATTTCGTTGGTGAGTTCGCATTGAATCTATGTACAACTGCTGTTCATCCTCCATGGTCATATTCCGTTCGGAATACCGCATCATTAACTTCTTCTGGGATGTCTCCGTCCGTAAACATGCTTGTAGATCAAAGGCATGTTCTACATGATCACAGATTACATCTGCACTTTCTGGATGATTGGATGCACGTGAAATCAACCAGCTTTTCGGGTCTCGTTCTGTCAATATCAAAATACCCAAACGCCCCTTTTCTTCTGCAACGTTTTGCATGTATTGTAGTATGCTTGGGTATGGAGTGTCAATGGCAGAGCCATCAAGCCACTCTCTACCACTTTCTTTGCTTCTTTCAAAAGATTGGAAGCCATCTTGTCAAAGTTTGGACAACTACTACTACTACTAGTCCCCTTCCGTTTGCGTGATCGAGAACAGCATTCATTCATGGTCTTTATCAAATTCGTACATTTGTAATGTGCCTCGACTCCACGTTGCAACGATTTGTGAATGGGTTCCCGTTAGGCTTGTTCTGGTACAACTTTTACGAAAGTGTACAGAAGGAAAAATCCAAGGCTGCACAATGTTGTAAAGAGTGTGGTAGTCCCAGTTGTTCCTGGTCCGGCACCAATGAAAAATGGTGTCCATTGCACATCTTCTTCTTTTTCTCGTGGTGCAGTACTCGCTACACTACCATCACCAGTCTTTCGAATGGTATAGTAGTAGGTATTAGTATTGACAGGGGAAATTACTTTCCGTTCCCTCAACACGTATAAAGCAAGGAAAGAAGGGAGATCAGAAGAGTAATATTGAAACCCAATTTACCATTTCGATTTGTCATGGCCGCGGTCTCGCTATATACAAGAGACAATTGTCACGAAAGAGTGTTTATTTGTCATATTGTTGGGAGAGAGATACATAAGACTGTTTCTCATAATTCTTATATTTATTGAAGATCCAAAAAGTCCTCTTATTTGGCGGCACGTACTGCTACAGTACTTACGTAGAGAACCTACTACTATGCAGTCATTCTGTTGGTTTTGTAGAAAATGACCCAGTGAGTATGATGGATTCGACAACAATGAATGGACATCATGCAGTAGTATAACAAACTCTCTGTTTTCGTCGTTTGCCCTCTCTCTCTACACTGCTGATCTCGTCTTGAATGATGATATATGTAGTAGGAATATGATACATCCTACTCTCTGCCGAATAAACCAAAGGTGAGAAGATGCCATTCAAATAATATTTGAGAATTTTCATGAATGGACGACACCCTTTTTTTAATAATCAAGCTTTGCTTCAGTATCGAAACACAAATCTCTTCATCACTTTGGCAACAACAACAACAATAGCAGTAATAAAAAAATATGGAGATTGATCTTGGAGGGTATGGAAAGAAAACCAAACGCCTCGTCAAGGGCGCTGTCAAGGAGGTTACTGGTACCGTCCGAGAGGGTCGAGAATTGATCGAGACAAGAGTTGCCGGTGGTCGACATTTGGTAGAGAAACGTGCGATGCAAGGGTATAAGATTGTCAACCGGACCGAACTGGGCGGGACATTGATTGGTGGTGCTACCTTCATTGGAGGAACGGGGACCAAGATTGTTGGCAAAGGAGGACGACTGATTGGTGGGACGTTGACAGAAGGTGCAACCTTGTTGGGTGGGACCTTGACAGAAGGTGCAACACTACTGGGAGGGACTCTTGCGGATGGAACCAAAATATTGGGAAATACAGTATTGATGGGAACGGATCTAGTTTCGGGAGGTATCCAACATCTCATCATTGGTGAAAAGGCGGCTTTGAATGATTCCGTGTTTTTTGAAAAGGCAAATGATGATCCCAAAGACGCTGAAACTTTTGATAATGATTTTGATGATGTTCTTCCTACTCGATTTCAAAAGTCCAACAATAAGAAGAAGGCAAAGCCATTGAGACCCTCATTGAAGGTAGAATGGGACGATGAAGATTGGGACACAATGGGTACAAAACCAGCATATACCCCCAAGATTTCGGTAGAAAAGACAGTCAGTGAAAAGGCATTGGAAGTTGTGGAAGAACGAAAGGAGGCGCTAGCCGCTGCTGCCGCCGCCGAAGCAGCAGCTGCAGCAGCAGCAGCAGGTAACGAAGTGTCTTCTGATGATGATAGATCCAAGTCGGATGATGAGGACGATATCTATTTAACTGAGGAAGAAATAAGAGCAAAAATTGAGGAAGAAAAAAGGATGATGGCACGGAGACGGAAGAAACGCAATAGGACAAAGAATCGAAGTACTAATATGGTAGACGAAACCTCCAATGAGTCTGATGATGAATTTGGGTATCAGCTTGGTAGGAATCTGTTGAGCGCCCGCCATGAGAATGGTCATCAACAAGGCGAAGCACCGCATGATGGGTCGACCAGTAGCTCTGCAGGAGCGGCAAGCAAACCTGTTGTCATGTCCAAACGAATGTCCAATACGAGTAGTAGCATCAGTAGTCAAACTACATCCAAGCTCCCCGTGCATGTTGGAGAAGGGGGAGAAAACCAAACGATTGTTATTAGTACTCAAGGAGGAGGAGGAGGAGGTGACATCACCACCACCACGACGACCAATGATGATGATGATGATGTACAAATGATGAAGATACGTCGTGGGAAGCAATTATGGTCCAAATTGCGGAACCATGTCATGGCAAAAGCAGCTGCCAAGGCGATGACTTCCTCAATGAAGAAAAATACAGAATTCTTTTCTCTCTTTGATGAAGTTATTATTGTTGATAATGATGAAGATCCGGTGGAGGCTGCGGCCAAAGCCCTGCGAGAAGAACGAGACTTGGAGAAACGTCGGGTGAAAACACTTCTCCAGCAACTGGATGACTATGAAAAGAATCTTGCACAAGAACGAATTGCAGTGAAAGAACAAAGAGCTCGTGTATCCAAGGAAAAGAAAAGGTTAACAACTGCACTGCATGAAGAATTGGAAAAGAACCAAGCTCTTGAAAGGCAACTGAAGGAAATTGAAGCGGAACTCGATAATGACGCCCTTGCCCAACGAGAAGCTGCTATTCAACGACAAATAGCAGAACTACGGGCCGAAAATGATGTCATTCAGAGTACGATTTCCAAACAGGATGCAACCCTACGGCAACTGCATCGTGAAAAGGCAATCCGTGAAAAGAAGAAAAAGCAACGACATCATCAGGCCTACTACTCTCATCAAGGGGGGTTGTCTCGGTCGGGACATACTAATAATGATGCAAGATCGATTGGCACGGCATCGACTGGTAGTGCAACGCTTCTTCTTTTGGACGACGACGATGATGATGATGACATGACGGCAGTAGTGACGTACCTTACTAGAAGTCGGACGAGTACGACGAGCGCCAAAATGATGCGAGCCGACCTCGTGGCAATGAATGGCGAGCTGGAATCACGTCATCAAATCATCGACATGCAAGTGACCGAACTGGAACAGCTTCGGGAAGAATTGAGAACATATGAAGAGCAGCATGGTATTTTACCACTGAAAGAAAAGCTACAATCGCTTCAAGAGGAGAAGAAAGAGTTGGAAGAAAAAAGTACGGTCGAGAACGCAGAACTTCAAAGGGAACTTGAAGAAAAGGAGGGTATTGCATCACGTTATGCTGAACAGATTTCGAAACTCAAACTGGAAGAAACCAAGAAAGAAATGAAGAGAAAATCCAAAGAAGCTGCAGCAGAGCAAGCTGCAGAGACTGGAGGAGGAGGAGGACTCTTTGGTTGGTTTGGTGGAGGCGGTGTCACGCCAGTGGAGGAAACGAATGATGCCGAAATAGCCCTATCGAAACTAGGTCTGTAACACATATTAGCTAGCAGGCAACAATTTTGAATTATTATACCTGGTTTACTATAGGAGAAGGAGATGCTTTTTTCTTGACACACAAGTCATTTCCTTCTCAACAGTTGACTATAGTTGTAGTTTGCCGATTCACAATTTTGTTTCTTGTAATAAAGAACTGCTTCATTCAACGCTCGAATAACGTTGCAAGCCATGAATGCGTCATGTTTCAACTTCTGGATATCTTGGTGATGGCTATTGGAAGCAGCATTCTTATTCTTGTTGTTGGAAGTTGAACTGTACAATAATAACTCGTCTGCACTATTCGATGGTGGCTCCATCAATAGGGGTGAATCACAAGAGAGAACATTACGACGTCGGATGTATTTGGAAAAATAATATTTTCCAATAGCATAATTCTGACAGTAGTGCAATACATGGGGCTGGATAGTATATATTATACACAAGTCAAAAGAGACACACACAGTTATATTGTGAGACGAGGGTGTGTGTGTGTGTCAAAATTATTCGAGAGAGAGAGAGAGAATTTGTTCCAAAATCTTATTGTTTCACTCACATAGTGGGATGGTGCAAGGTCGGTGGAACATAGTTCCTGATCCGACAGTGGATCAACTAGCTTCTTCCAAGCTTCAATTCGGTAGGTCATGGGGCTTGAAAGCATAAACGTCTTGGCCAAGGAATGACGTAGGCCCAAGTGAGCCGCCGCCAGATTGTATCCAAACATTTCCGCCAATAGCTTTGGATATTTGTCATGCACTCTTGGAACAATTTCACACCACGTGTTGACAATGGCATACATATCCTTCGCTGTTGCAATGTAGGGAGGACCCATGCCGTGGTAATAGTCATTTGCTTCCTGTTTGGTCATGTTCTTGACTGGAGTTATGACGGATGAATTTTGAAAGACATAGTCCAGAACAATATTTTTCTGGAACCTCCAGGCAACGCCAAAACCATAAAGCTGAGCAAAGGGTGAACCATGTTGTACGGAAAGTTGTTTCTTTGTTGGGGGCAGCCACCATTCTTCTTCAGAATTGGAAAACTCATTGGTAAACGGACGCTTGATGATTTGGTCTGGATCCATGAGAATCACAATAGAATCGTCATGCGTTTTATGGTTTTGAGGATAATTGAGTGCATTGTCGAACCAATGTTTCATCCCATATGGCTTATTGAAATATTTGTACATTATAGG